>JARQOD010008462.1:0-35439 GCA_033576555.1 Oophaga sylvatica
GGGCTGCTCAGCGAGCCCTAGAGAAAGCTGACCTCGCCATCGAAAGCTATAAGTGCTTATGTTAAGAGCGTGAAGCAGGGCGAAGGGCGCAGTGGAGAACTTAGAGAAGTGCAACAGGTATTGGATTGCCTGCACTAAATTGCCGGACACCGGGGTCCGAAGCGTTGCTACAGTTTCAAGCTTAGTAACAAGAAAACCGGAGGCATCTGGACTACAGGTCGCAGAGTGCAGCCCAAAGTGTCAATACGTAACCGGAGTCAGGGAGAACGGGACTTTGAGTCAAGTGCACGACAAAAGTAAGGACTTAGTTTTCACCACTTAGAAGGCTCCACCACAATGTTGGCCGGGCAGTACAGCTATTGAGAAAGCTGGAGAGTACAGAGTTAACTTCGCTTCATGCAAGTTGGACTCACATGTTTATGGAAGTAAAGGAGGCCTCTAACCTGCTCAGCGGTTACCCGAATGTGCACTCTCCACCCCGACCAGCTCCCCGGGACCTGCTTGAACCATCTACCAGTAAAAGGTATGAAAAGAAGCTGCATTGTGTGTGACTGAATTCTTATCTACACCCTGCATCACCACCATAGACTTCCAGGGACCAGTCTCACCTGTGGGAGACTTACCACCCAGCTGCCCCCATAACATCCCCTGTGAAGACCCTTACAGCAGCGCTGGTACAATTGACCAGATACCACAGGTGGCGTCACGAACTACCTATCCTAATAATCCCCTGTAAATATCCCCCATCGCTTGACTGCCAGGGCCACGGACCGAGTCCCGCTGCCAGTGACAACTCCCATAGAAATCAATGGGCTCGGCTCCGAGTACCCCATAGCCCTGGTATCCACAATTGTGGAGTGAGTCACATCCTTGTGTGGGGACATAGGAAGTTTCACCCCCCAGCAGTTCGCCCCCAGCCATTTGCCCCTCGCAGTTTGCCCCCAGCAGTTCGCTCCCAGGTACATTCCGCCCCCGTACATTTCACCCCTATCATTTCGCCCCCAGGAAGATTCGCCCCCGCACATTTCCCCTCCCGCACATTTCCCCCCCGCACATTTCGCCCCTGGATGTTTCGTCCCTGGATATTTCGCCCTCGGATGTTTCACCCCCGGATGTTTAACCTACAGCATTTTGTCCCTGGATGTGTCGCCATCTGATGTTTCGCCCCTAGCATTTTGACCCCAGATGTATCACCCTCAGCTTTTGGGTTAGCATGCAGGGAACAAAACATCTAGGGCTGAACATAACTGGGGTAAAATATACAGGACCCCAATTGCTGGGGATTCCTGTGGCTGCCTTTTCAGCAGCTCACCCAGTGTCTCTTCTGGCTGGCCTTAAAGGAGTATTATCACCCTAGAACACAAAAAAACTGACATACTTACCTGTCGCAGCTGCTGCTCCTTGGGTCACGGAGTGCAGTCTAGCGGTTCCCCGTGACGTCTTTTCCTGCTTCCGGCTGTCTTTTCATCTTGCCTGGATCACTGACCCATGAAGCATGATGAGTGCCACGGTAGTGAGGCCGAATGTCTCCTGGCCGCTCACTGACATGACGTTACTCCTGCCTCAGTCATCAGTCAATCCAGGGGGCAGGATGCCTCTCCTGTCACCAAGACACTGCTGCGCATGCGCAGTGCCGCGATGAGATCAGGCAGAAGAAGAGGACGCTGGGAAGAAGGAGAGGACTTGTGGTGGCCTCTGGATCCAGCATGGTGATTGCCAGCCCACACCAGAGTCATGCAGAAGGAACTGCTACTGGATACCATCAATATTGATCCCCTGGAACTCCTGGGGAATAACAAGTTGATCAAGGGTTTGGGGCAACCTTACAATATTGCCAAGTTGCCTTGATAATCGTATTGTTCTCTTCAGTGATGCTTTCTTTGGGAGAAGTGCTACAACATTAGAATGGGCTCCTGAAATGACTTCTGTTGTGGTGTCTCCTGTGTTGTCCTTGCCCTGGTGACCGCCTCATTAACAAGTCGAATTGCTTCAGGTCTTGCTGCTTGTGCTGCGTGGTTGTGGGGATTAGTTACTTTCACCACTTCACCAGATGCTTCATTGGTCCAAACATGTCCCTTGTAAGTTGACTGTTTTTCACACACCCAGATAGAATGGACATCGTCAGCCGTTCGTTTGGAAAATATGTAAATGTGATTCTCGTAGACCAACTTCTTCTTCCCACGTTTGGATAGAACTGAGTTCATACTTGTAGAAAGTGAATTGCTGTGGAAGCTGACTAATTTTTTGTGCTAGTACACCTCTCTCTTTGTAGAGATTTTAGACACTGCTGTATTCTGATTTTAAGATGGAATAAGAGCTAGTCTAATGTAACTTGCAGGACACCTGACATGAAAATTTTTACATCTGCAACAAAACTTGCAAAAAAGCAGGTCAGTGCTGGGTCAGGTAAAAGTTCACAAAATGTTTTGATTTTAGAGTGATTTACATCCCCCACCTAAATCAGGCCTCATTCACACTACATTTTTTGAATCTGTTTATTTTTTTCGTGCTATGTTTTTGTAACACGAAAACGTTTTAGAAACGTTTTGGAAAATGTCTTGTTAAAATTGCGGGCAAAATGCTCTGACACTATAATGCAATCAGTTGTGAGGTTTACAGATGGAAACAGTTGATGTAGCATGTCACAAAAGTACAGTACTCTGTACAGTACTTTTGTGACGTGTGGATTGATGTCGGACGGGAATTCATAAACCACAAGGACAAATTGGCGAAACATCCAAAAACAAAATTCTGGGGCAAAACAAGGTACAAAGATCCGGGGCGAACTGCCGGGGGCGAACTGCCAAGGGCGAAACATTGATGACGGACGGGAATTCATAAACCTCAAGGACAAACTGGCGAATCATCCAAACACAAAATTCTGGGGTCAAAACAAGGTACAAACAAACATCCGGGGGCGTACTGCTTGGGGCAAAACACCCGGGGGCGAACTGCCGGGGGTGGAACATCCGGGGGCGAACTGCCGGGGGTGAAACATCCGGGGGCCAAATGCTGGGGGCGAAATGTACCCGGGGTGAACTGTTGGGGGAGAACTACTGTGGGAGAACTGCTGGGGGTGAACTGCTGGGGGCGAAACATCCAAATCCCCTTTGGGTGGATAGGCATCCCTGTGTGGATAGTGGATTGACATCCCTGTGTGGATAGTGGATAGACATCCCTGTGTGGATAGGGATAGACATCCCTGTGTGGACAGTGGATAGACATCCCTGTGTGGACAGTGAATAGACATCCTATTGTGGATAGTGGATAGACATCCTTGTGTGGATAGTGGATAGACATCCTTGTGTGGATAGACATTTTTGTTGTGGATAGTGGATAGACATCCTTATGTGGATAGTGGATAGACATCCCTGTGTGGATGGACATCCTTGTGTGGATAGTGGATAGACATCCCTGTGTGGATAGTGGATAGACATCCCTGTGTGGATAGTGGATAGACATCCTTGTGTGGATAGACATCCCTGTGTGGATAGTGGATAGACATCCTTGTGGATAGTGGATAGACATCCTTGTGTGGATAGACATCCTTGTGTGGATAGACATCCCTGTGTGGTTAGTGGATAGACATCCTTGTGTGGATAGTGGATAGACATCCTTATATCACAGTTTTATCAAATAGAAAAAGAAGATCAAATTTAGCTTGAATCACAGTATCTCCTCAATTAAAAATAACTTTATTATTTATACCCGTTAAAAAACTAGGACAATACTAGACCAAATGGCAATTAAAGCGACATCATATATAAAAGAAATGAATACACACCAGTGGGTCGTGTCTATCCCTACAATGGCCTATGTAGCCCTACCTAACCGCGGAGGTTGGCACCCTAGAACCTGCGCAGTGGCACCCCCGCTCCTCGACGGCTCACCCTGCTCACCCTATAGGGCCCTAAGGTGGCAGGGGGGTGAGGAAAAATTGGAAATATGGTAGGTGAGAAAGAAAAAGAATTATTGATGTTTAATTGATTTGTATGTCTTTATAAAGTGTGAGCTAGTTAGATATGATGTTAAATATATCCCACACCAGCACAATACACTATATTATCATGACATAGGCCACACAGAAGACCCTCAAAACAGTGACAAAACCACAAACAAGATGAACCCAAAAAAACCAAAACACAAAACAAAAACAAATACTTATAAAAATGTATTACAATAGTATTCATATAAAGATAAATAGATCCCTTTTGAAATCTCAAAGATGCCCAGTTAAATAAATCACTCCAAATATCCAAATATCTCTCGGCTTATGTATATAACAATTTTAAGTATCTCTCGGGTTAGACAGATATCATGACTATATATTGGTTATCATGTTGTAACCCTTAATCATGTTGTGACTGAGTCAATACTCACTTGATAAGATATATCACTCCAAGTATTTGTCGGCTATCACAGATAATTATTCATATTCTTATAGCCAAAACCCATATTGCAGCTGAGTTATTATCATCCTAATTAGATGTATCACTCAAAGTGTCCATCGGTTATCACAGATATCAGGGCCATATATCGGTTATAATATTATAGCCCTTACTCATATTATCACTGAGTCACTATCTAGGATATAAGATATAACTCCAGTTCACACTTAGATCAACCCAGCGTATCAGCTGTAAAGTATAACTATATATCAGATATGGAGTTAATAACCATTACTCATGCTGCTATCTTAGTCACTACATAGGATCTGGTTACAGTCATGACCCATTAATTATGATGTTATAGCCATTAGTCATGTTGCCATATAGTCACTGCGTATATTATAACTCCAAATACAACTCGACGCGTTTCTCCTCTTCCGAGGTTCATCAGGAGTAAGGTGACATATAGGAGTACTTAGCTTAGATCATTATGGATACAGCCAGATGAGCAGGGACAATCCCCTCTTTTTTGGTATGATGTCAGCGATCGGCGCTTCCTGCAGTTATATATATACCTGTTCAGACCTCTCCTTAATTAGAAACAAATGAAACCAACCTGTGATCATTCAGCACGCATGGGATATCGCAGCGTGCGTCTCAGAGTGCGTTCCACAGTTACTTCCGTTACTCCTCCCATCTAGATCACATGATCAGTTTCATTATCCCTCCTATCTTGGTCATGTGAACCAAGACGCGATCTGATGTGTGCTGAGATGTTCATTCATATTAATAGGCAGCGCATCAATAGATCCAAGATGCGATCTAATGTTGGGATGTTCATTCACATTAATAGGCAGCGCATCAAGAAATCCATAACGACAATATACTTAGATAATTTCTATACCGATATCTGATGATTTTTAATAATAAAATGACGTTAATACGTCTTTTGCTAAGTATATGTGTCACAATGTCCCAGCGTATATATTCAAAAAATCTCACATCTAGTCAAATAAAAGGTAATATGAACTACTTTATAAAGGTAATGTTGATAATTTCTTAGATAAGCGACACACAGATACAGGAGAGTAGATATGTCAAACATACATAATTATTTACAGTTCACATAGTATCCGTGTATATGGATACTATGTGAACTGTAAATAATTATGTATGTTTGACATATCTACTCTCCTGTATCTGTGTGTCGCTTATCTAAGAAATTATCAACATTACCTTTATAAAGTAGTTCATATTACCTTTTATTTGACTAGATGTGAGATTTTTTGAATATATACGCTGGGACATTGTGACACATATACTTAGCAAAAGACGTATTAACGTCATTTTATTATTAAAAATCATCAGATATCGGTATAGAAATTATCTAAGTATATTGTCGTTATGGATTTCTTGATGCGCTGCCTATTAATGTGAATGAACATCCCAACATTAGATCGCATCTTGGATCTATTGATGCGCTGCCTATTAATATGAATGAACATCTCAGCACACATCAGATCGCGTCTTGGTTCACATGACCAAGATAGGAGGGATAATGAAACTGATCATGTGATCTAGATGGGAGGAGTAACGGAAGTAACTGTGGAACGCACTCTGAGACGCACGCTGCGATATCCCATGCGTGCTGAATGATCACAGGTTGGTTTCATTTGTTTCTAATTAAGGAGAGGTCTGAACAGGTATATATATAACTGCAGGAAGCGCCGATCGCTGACATCATACCAAAAAAGAGGGGATTGTCCCTGCTCATCTGGCTGTATCCATAATGATCTAAGCTAAGTACTCCTATATGTCACCTTACTCCTGATGAACCTCGGAAGAGGAGAAACGCGTCGAGTTGTATTTGGAGTTATAATATACGCAGTGACTATATGGCAACATGACTAATGGCTATAACATCATAATTAATGGGTCATGACTGTAACCAGATCCTATGTAGTGACTAAGATAGCAGCATGAGTAATGGTTATTAACTCCATATCTGATATATAGTTATACTTTACAGCTGATACGCTGGGTTGATCTAAGTGTGAACTGGAGTTATATCTTATATCCTAGATAGTGACTCAGTGATAATATGAGTAAGGGCTATAATATTATAACCGATATATGGCCCTGATATCTGTGATAACCGATGGACACTTTGAGTGATACATCTAATTAGGATGATAATAACTCAGCTGCAATATGGGTTTTGGCTATAAGAATATGAATAATTATCTGTGATAGCCGACAAATACTTGGAGTGATATATCTTATCAAGTGAGTATTGACTCAGTCACAACATGATTAAGGGTTACAACATGATAACCAATATATAGTCATGATATCTGTCTAACCCGAGAGATACTTAAAATTGTTATATACATAAGCCGAGAGATATTTGGATATTTGGAGTGATTTATTTAACTGGGCATCTTTGAGATTTCAAAAGGGATCTATTTATCTTTATATGAATACTATTGTAATACATTTTTATAAGTATTTGTTTTTGTTTTGTGTTTTGGTTTTTTTGGGTTCATCTTGTTTGTGGTTTTGTCACTGTTTTGAGGGTCTTCTGTGTGGCCTATGTCATGATAATATAGTGTATTGTGCTGGTGTGGGATATATTTAACATCATATCTAACTAGCTCACACTTTATAAAGACATACAAATCAATTAAACATCAATAATTCTTTTTCTTTCTCACCTACCATATTTCCAATTTTTCCTCACCCCCCTGCCACCTTAGGGCCCTATAGGGTGAGCAGGGTGAGCCGTCGAGGAGCGGGGTGCCACTGCGCAGGTTCTAGGGTGCCAACCTCCGCGGTTAGGTAGGGCTACATAGGCCATTGTAGGGATAGACACGACCCACTGGTGTGTATTCATTTCTTTTATATATGATGTCGCTTTAATTGCCATTTGGTCTAGTATTGTCCTAGTTTTTTAACGGGTATAAATAATAAAGTTATTTTTAATTGAGGAGATACTGGATAGACATCCTTGTGTGGATAGTGGATAGACATCCTTGTGTGGATAGACATCCCTGTGTGGATAGTGGATAGACATCCTTGTGTGGATAGTGGATAGACATCCTTGTGTGGATAGACATCCCTGTGTGGATAGTGGATAGACATCCCTGTGTGGATAGTGGATAGACATCCTTGTGTGGATAGTGGATAGACATCCCTGTGTGGATAGTGGATAGACATCCTTGTGTGGATAGTGGATAGACATCCTTGTGAGGATAGTGGATAGACATCCTTGTGTGGATAGTGGATAGACATCCTTGTGTGGATAGACATCCCTGTGTGGATAGTGGATAGACATCCCTGTGTGGATAGTGGATAGACATCCTTGTGTGGATAGACATCCCTGTGTGGATAGTGGATAGACATCCTTGTGAGGATAGCGGATAGACATCCTTATGTGGATAGTGGATAGATATCCCTGTGTGGATAGTGGATAGACATCCCTGTGTGGATAGTGGATAAACATCCTTGTGTGGATAGTGGATAGACATCCTTATATGGATAGTGGATAGTCATCCTTATGTGGATAGTGAATAGACATCCTTGTGTGGATAGTGGATAGACATCCCTGTGTGGATAGTGGATAGACATCCCTGTGTGGATAGTGGATAGACATCCTTGTGTGGATAGACATCCCTGTGTGGATAGTGGATAGACATCCTTGTGTGGATAGTGGATAGACATCCCTGTGTGGATAGTGGATAGACATCCTTGTGTGGATAGTGGATAGACATCCTTGTGAGGATAGTGGATAGACATCCTTGTGTGGATAGTGGATAGACATCCTTGTGTGGATAGACATCCCTGTGTGGATAGTGGATAGACATCCCTGTGTGGATAGTGGATAGACATCCTTGTGTGGATAGTGGATAGACATCCCTGTGTGGATAGTGGATAGACATCCTTGTGTGGATAGTGGATAGACATCCTTGTGAGGATAGTGGATAGACATCCTTGTGTGGATAGTGGATAGACATCCTTGTGTGGATAGACATCCCTGTGTGGATAGTGGATAGACATCCCTGTGTGGATAGTGGATAGACATCCTTGTGTGGATAGACATCCCTGTGTGGATAGTGGATAGACATCCTTGTGAGGATAGCGGATAGACATCCTTATGTGGATAGTGGATAGATATCCCTGTGTGGATAGTGGATAGACATCCCTGTGTGGATATGGATAAACATCCTTGTGTGGATAGTGGATAGACATCCTTATATGGATAGTGGATAGTCATCCTTATGTGGATAGTGAATAGACATCCTTGTGTGGAAGTGGATAGACATCCCTGTGTGGATAGTGGATAGACATCCCTGTGTGGATAGTGGATAGACATCCTTGTGTGGATAGACATCCCTGTGTGGATAGTGGATAGACATCCTTGTGTGGATAGTGGATAGACATCCCTGTGTGGATAGTGGATAGACATCCTTGTGTGGATAGTGATAGACATCCTTGTGAGGATAGTGGATAGACATCCTTGTGTGGATAGTGGATAGACATCCTTGTGTGGATAGACATCCCTGTGTGGATAGTGGATAGACATCCTGTGTGGATAGTGGATAGACATCCTTGTGTGGATAGTGGATAGACATCCCTGTGTGGATAGTGGATAGACATCCTTGTGAGGATAGTGGATAGACATCCTTGTGTGGATAGTGGATAGACATCCTTGTGTGGATAGACATCCCTGTGTGGATAGTGGATAGACATCCCTGTGTGGATAGTGGATAGACATCCCTGTGTGGATAGTGGATAGACATTCTTGTGTGGATAGACATCCCTGTGTGGATAGTGATAGACATCCCTGTGTGGATAGTGGATAGACATCCTGTGTGGGTAGTGGATAGACATCCTTGTTTGGATAGTGGATAGACATCCTTGTGTGGATAGTGGATAGACATCCTTGTGTGGATAGTGGATAGACATCTTTGTGTGGATAGACATCTTTGTGAGGATAGTGGATAGATATCCTTGTGTAGATAGTGGATAGACATCCTTGTGTGGATAGACATCTTTGCGTGGATAGTGGATTGACATCCTTGTGTGGATAGACATCTTTGTGTGGATAGTGGATAGACATCCTTGTGTGGATAGACATCCTTGTGTGGATAGTGGATAGACATCTTTGTGTGGATAGACATCTTGTGAGGATAGTGGATAGACATCCTTGTGTAGATAGTGGATAGACATCTTTGTGTGGATAGACATCTTTGTGAGGATAGTGGATAGATATCCTTGTGTAGATAGTGGATAGACATCTTTGTGTGGATAGACATCTTTGTGAGGATAGTGGATAGATATCCTTGTGTAGATAGTGGATAGACATCTTGTGTGGATAGACATCTTTGTGAGGATAGTGGATGATATCCTTGTGTAGATAGTGGATTGACATCCTTGTGTGGATAGACATCTTTGCGTGGATAGTGGATTGACATCCTTGTGTGGATAGACATCTTTGTGTGGATAGTGGATAGACATCCTTGTGTGGATAGACATCCTTGTGAGGATAGTGGATAGACATCCTTGTGGCCATTTTTACTCTCCCTATCTCGGCAGCCATGTGTATTCCCATCCTCACTTGTCGACTGGCAGCACTTTGTTTTTGCATTTGCATTATCTGCAATGACTGCATCAAGCTTGCCCCTCTGGATTAGAAGTCACCATCTGAGTATCAATTCATGAATTTCATTGTTAAGTGCACTTCTTAAAGTGGCTAAGACCCAGGAGGGTGGAAGGGTCAAGTGGCAGCTTATGTCAGGGAACACAACAGAATAGAGAATATAGAAAATCCAACTTTGACCTAAGAATGATTTATTCATTGTTGATGATTGACATGACTGTTGGAAGTCAGATCTGATAAGTGTATGCGGATCATGTACAGTGGTCTTTAGAGGTCCAAATGATTGACTCATGGAAACTCTTTGTGTCACATCTCCTCTGGGTCTCCTACTGTCACCAGGCACCACCGGTTTTCAGTCTGCAGGCAGCACTTGTGATGGAGCTGAAACCGGAAGCTTTGGGCTGCACAGGCTCAGTTCAGCCACTGAGATTAGATTAGGGACCTAACGTTCTGTCCAGTCTGGCAGTATGGGTGACTGTGCTGTCCAGCTGGAGGAGGCCTGCTTTGGCCAATTGGAAAACACCACACACTACTAAAACTCCCAGCTTACTGCTAGTAGCTGCCAGATATAGTTAGTTTTTCCTCTGGTTTGCTGTGGCTTCTCAGCTCATGTTTTGTGTATAGGTTCTTTATTCTGACCTTGGTCCAGTTAGTGACTATTCTTTTTATTTTGTACCTTGTCTGACCTCTTGGTTATGACCTGGCATTTAGACTACTCCTTGCAGCCTGCACCAACAGCCAGCAGTCTACTCTGTGGCCCCGACCCAGGTGACCCTGTGTAAGTCCAGATCCATATACAATGGTTAAGGGTAAAGGCAATCCCTGGGATCTGGTAAACCAAGTTGCTAGCACTAAGCCTGTTCTCGGAAGCAATTTTAAAGCTGCTAAGTGACCACAGAGCCCATTACACTGTTTCACCATATCGAGTTTCTTGAGGCCACTCCAGGTATAGTATGGAGTTGAATCCCTGTGGGTTATGGTCTTTCATATCCTTTAATCTGCATGAGTTCTACGGGAGCCTTTAGTATATCTCTATGGAGTTGATGAACCATTATGAGCATGAAGAAAGATAGTGCTTCTAGGAAATATGATCACTACTGAAGATTTTATTGAAGATGCATTATAAAATCCAAACAGTAATAGAAGACCGCATTCAAAGTTAGCTTTCTTCTATTGACCCGTCATAACATATTGCCATCCTGAGTAGAAGACTCCAATTTCATTGTGAGGCTTCCTGTTTATTCTGACTCTAACCGCCACATCTCATCACCATGGTCTAGCACATATTGACCTTTTTTGTATTCCTAGTTTGTGCCCAATAGCAGCACACAGGATACCAATTTTGCATTTACTTCTTTCTCTATGACCACAACAAGATGGCTGCACGTGAAGTAAAGTAGCCCAGAAGCATCTCGCCACCCAAGCAAATCACTTTCAAAATATTTTTACCAAATTTAAAACAGACGTGTCTAAAGGGTATGATTGAAAATGCTAAATTATTCTATTATTTATGTCACACCCGCAGGTGGCGCACGTGTTTCGTTGAACCTTTGTGCCACAGGGCTGGGCTTACCTAGGAGGGGCATAGCTAAGTGGCTACCTGGTGTTCACTAGAGCTCCTGATGGTGTAGTCAGGCTTGAGCTGCAGGTAGCTGCCAGGAACCAATCCTAGGCAGTCCCCGGTACTGCAGCTGCTGTCCCCAAGGGTCAGGTTCGATGACACGGACACCAACTCGGGCTCCATTCAGACTACTAGGTTCTGCATCCTCTGCAGAATGGTTACTGACATGGACACAAACTTGGGCTCCGTTCAAACTACGAGGTTTACCATCCTCTGCAGAATGGTTACTGACATGAAGTCTTAGACAGGGATGATTTGGAGACTGGTTTTAGCAGTCCAAATGTAAGGAGTACACGGATAAGCACACATTCAAACACACAGGTCTTGGATAAATAATCAGGTACCGCCGGAGCGGCTTCAGAGTTCAGGACTGGCCACTCAAAGACCATTGACTATGGGTTCAAGACTGGCCACACAAGGACCAGGGACTTCAGGTTCAGGACACTGGCCACACAAGGACCAGGTGACATCACAACGCACTGTTCCACTACACACTAATGATACGATGTTGCTTCAGCACCTCCCTATTTGGAACGGTCCCTTTTATACAAGATGTCTCCCAGATTTAGTCTGAAGACATTTTAGCAGGTGCGTGTGTTGGACCTTTAAGAACAGGAACCAGGGAGAACTCTGAGGATGTGCCAGTGTGTTGGCTTCCCTGCATAGAGGGGAGAGAGAACCTGTAAGGTTCTGTGTACATGTTCCTGAAACTCAGTTTTTCCGTCAGCCATTTTACTTTCTGTCTTGCTGCAGTTGTCTTGCCCTCAGTCAATATGGAGTTTCCAGCTTGCATGTTCCCGCCCTGATTCTCTCCCTCTTGCTTCTTAAGCAGCCACAGCTGAGCAATCAGTGCTTCAGAATCAAGCCTGCAGTGAACCTGTGACCTGACTCCTGGAAGCCTGGGACCTTGTACTCCAGTTATTTCCTATTGTGGAACTTTGGAACATTCGTGGACTTTGGAACCTTGCTATTTGATAAATCCACGTTTGCATGGACTTATGGTAACAGAGAAGAGATCCTGAACCTGTTGTGGAGAGTGATTGCTGAGCTTAAGTTACTCTGGCCTGCTGTGTCTCCTGCTTTTGTATCTGCAAACTGTGTGACTATTATTGCCACTTGTATGAAGTAATACAAGACCTTCTATATCAAACCTGTGACTCCTGTGTTTTCATCGCACCCAAGCACAAGACACTATATGAACTGTACTCCATACATTACAAGATTCTGAAGCCAAACGTTAGTGTCTGCTGGGTCTGGAAAGGCTGTGTCTGCTGTAACTGTGGATATCAGATGTCCGGTTGTACTTTCTGTGATGACAGTGGTTGTGACTTCTCACAACCATTCCAGGTGAGCAATTCCCTTAAGTTTTTTTTTTTCTGCAGTGTTACCACAGGTAAACACTATTGTTTTTTTTTCTTTCCTCTTTTGTGTCTGCTGTAACTGTGGATATCAGATGTCCGGTTGAACTTTCTGTGATGATAGTGGTTGTGACTTCTCACAACCATTCCAGGTGAGCAGTTCCCTTAATTTTTTTTTCTCTCTGCAGTGTTACCACAGGTAAACACTATTGTTTTTTTTTTCTTCTCCTCTCCTTCCAGTACTCCTGTCTTAAAAGATCTGGAAAATGGAGGCCCGCATAAAGGAACTTTGCGGAGTGACTGATAATATCCTTGCAGATTTGCAGACTATAAAAACCCGTTTTACAAACCTACAGGACCTCACTAATCACAATTTGAAAGTGTTTGGACAGACTGCCCAGGATTTGCGAGCCAGGATTGAGGTTCTAGAGGAGCGAGTCCAGGCTCCTGCCGTAGCCCCGAGTTCTGGGATTCCCAAGTTGCCCCCTTTTCGTTTTGGCGGTGAACGTGAGAAATTCAGGGGATTTATTAATCAATGCAATCTTTTTTTTTCTGCACATGCTTCACAATTTCCCACTGAACGATCTAAAGTGCTTACTATAATTATGTTGCTTACCAACAAGGCTTTGATGTGGGCAAACCCTCTGATTGAGACTGAGGATGAATGTTTGGATCATCTTGATGCTTTCATTTCAGCCATGGGGCAGGTGTTTGATGACCCCAATCGAGGTGCAACAGCTGAAGCATCCATGTTAGCTTTGCGCCAAGGTAAGCACTCGGTAGCTGAATATGCCTTGGATTTCAGGAGATGGGCCCTTGATACCACCTGGGACAGTTCCGCCAAAAAATCTATTTTTCGAAAAGGGTTATCTCCACTGATTAAGGATGAACTTGCTCGTGCCGACCCTCCCACTGCGTTAGGTGACTTTATTAACTACTGCATCCGTATTGATACTCGTCTGACTGAACGCAGGCAAGAGAGATGGTTCGAAAGCAATCGCACTAACCTTTTCCTACCTTCCTCTCCAGCTAAGGAACCTTTGAGTAGGATCACACGGGAACCTGAACCTGAACCCATGCAGGT
This sequence comes from Oophaga sylvatica, assembly GCA_033576555.1. Lineage (NCBI taxonomy): Eukaryota > Metazoa > Chordata > Amphibia > Anura > Dendrobatidae > Oophaga > Oophaga sylvatica. The sequence continues at coordinate 14,111 of JARQOD010008462.1, forward strand.
AGACTCTTTACAACGACGGGTTAGTGATGCACGCAAGGAACATCGTTTTAAGGAGAATCTATGTTTCTATTGTGGTAAGTCAGGGCACTTCATTATAAACTGCCCCAGCCGTTCTCGTAAGACTACTGCAGCACTCATTCACTGTGAGTGTTGCGAGAGGGGATCTGTCAGGTCCGAGCCTCAGGCTCCAGAGAGATCTGCAGCAACAGATCTTGATTTCTCGGACTTAAACTCCGTTACTTCTGAGGACGTTGACTGTGTAAACGCTGCAATTTTTCAAGTTTCCTCAGCGGTGTCCCAGCTGAGTTGTAAGAAAAACAATTCTCATTGCTTTCTTTCCATCAAACTCTGGGTTGACTCAGCTTGGGTGTCTAGCTCTGCTATGATCGACTCAGGGGCAAGTGGAAATTTTATGGATGTCTCCTTTGCTCTGAAACAGGGGATACGTTCAGTGAAGAAGGCTACTCCAGTACAGATGGAAACTGTGGATGGCTCCCTGCTGACCTCTGGACCAGTGGATCAGGAAACAGAGCCTTTGAGGGTTCTTATGGGTAAAGATCATCAAGAGAAACTGTCCTTTATGCTTATCTCTTCTCCCCACTTTCCCATTATTCTAGGGCTACCATGGCTGCAGGCTCAGAATCCTACCATTAACTGGGAGACCAAGGAATTACACTTTCCAGAGAAACAGATGAGTCCAAAAGTTTCAGCTTGCTCTGTTCCTAAAGGAACCATGTCAGTCCCTGAACTACCAGCTGTATACCAGGACTATGTGGATTTATGTGACAAGAAGAACGCTGACCAGCTTCCCCCTCACCGTCCATATGATTGTCCAATTGAATTATTGCCTGGAGCAGAGATACCTTTTGGTAAGATCTACCCCCTGGCGGGGCCCGAGCTAAAGGCTTTAAAGGATTACATAGACGAAAATCTAGCCAAGGGCTTCATACGCCCCTCTTCATCTCCTGCAGGTGCACCCATCTTCTTTGTAAAGAAGAAAGATGGATCTCTGAGACCCTGCGTAGACTATAGGGAACTCAATAAGGTTACTATTAGAAACCGTTATCCATTGCCTTTAATCCTGAGTTATTGGAGAGAGTGCGACATGCCAAAATTTTCTCTGAACTAGATCTCCGTGGGGCCTATAACTTAGTCCGTATTAGACCTGGGGATGAATGGAAGACTGCATTCAGGTCACGCTATGGACACTTTGAATATCTAGTTATGCCTTTTGGTCTGAGTACCGCCCCAGCCACTTTCCAACACTTGGTGAATGACATCTTCAGGGATCTCCTAGATACATTCGTGGTGATTTATTTGGATGATATTCTAATTTTTTCTAACTCCACAGAGGAACATCATGGACATGTGAGAATGGTCTTGGAACATCTAAGACAAAATCATCTTTACATCAAACTTGAAAAGTGTGAATTCCATAGGACCGAAATTCAATTTCTGGGGTATGTACTGTCTACACAAGGAATTAGTATGGATGGAAGCAAGACCCAAGCCATCAAGGATTGGCCAAGTCCTAGAAATGTGAAGGAGGTGCAGCGCTTCATCGGGTTTGCCAACTTCTATAGACGTTTCATTATGAATTTCTCTGAGGTAGTGTCACCTATCACCCAACTTACCCGGAAAGAGTCTAGGTTCTCCTGGACTCCCCAAGCCCAGGAAGCATTTTCCCGTCTAAAAGATAAATTTACCACTGCACCTATCTTAGTACATCCCAACCCCGAACTTGCCTTCATAATAGAGGTGGATGCTTCAGACTGTGCCGTTGGAGCTATACTCTCTCAGAGAACAGGTGAGAAGAATGTCTTGCATCCCTGTGCCTTCTTTTCCCAGCAGTTGTCTTCGGCTGAGAGGAACTACGATGTGGGCAATAGAGAGTTGTTGGCCATTATTGCCGCCTTCAAAGAATGGAGACACCTTCTTCAGGGAGCTGCACAGCAAATAGTCGTCCTGACAGACCATCGTAACCTTGAATTTATCAGGTCGGCTAAGTGCCTGACTCCTCGCCAGGCTCGCTGGAATCTTTTCTTAAACCAATTTAATTTTATCATTTCTTATAGACCAGGATCGCGCAATGGAAAGGCTGATGCACTCTCTAGGATTTATTCAGCAGAGACACGTCCACTTACTCCTCCTAAGACTATTCTTCCTGACTCTAGATTCCTGGGAGTGATTCATAATCAAGACCTACTTAAGGACATCAAGGAAGCATACCATGCGGATTCCTTTTTGGCACAACCCCCAAGGGACGTAAGTCTTGTCTTTAAGAATGGTGTGTGGATTCAGGGACAACGTCTGTATATTCCTGAAACAGTCAGATTAAGAGTATTGCAACTCATTCACGATTCCAAGATAGCTGGGCATAGAGGAATTCTAAAGACACAGGAATTTCTTTCTCGTTTCTTTTGGTGGCCCACTTGCAGGAAGGATGTTTTAAACTATGTCACTTCATGTGAAGTCTGTGCAAGATGCAAAACACCTCGCTCCTCACCAACTGGTCTGTTGCAACCTCTTCCCACCCCGTCCCGCCCGTGGGGATCCATTTCTATGGACTTCATTGTGGAGTTACCAACCTCTCAAGGGAAGAACACCATTCTAGTGGTGGTTGATCGTTTAACAAAAGCAGCTCATTTTATCCCTTGTGTCGGCTTACCTACTGCAAGACAGACATCAGATTTGATGATTAAAAATGTGTTTCGTTTACATGGAGTACCAGATGAGGTTATTTCGGATCGAGGGGTGCAATTCACTTCAAGGTTTTGGCAAAATTTCTGTGCAGCATTGGACATTAAAGTGAACCTTTCTTCTGCTTTTCATCCTCAGACTAATGGACAGACGGAACGAACCAATCAGACCCTGGAGCAGTATCTTCGCTGCTTTATCTGCCACCTACAGGATGATTGGGTGGATCTACTTCCACTGGCTGAGTTCTCTTATAACAACTCTCAGAGCGCCTCCACTAAGCAGTCTCCTTTTTTCTCCAATTTAGGTTATCATCCTAATATTCTTCCTCGATTTCCCATAGAAACGCCTTTGCCAGCAGTGGCTGAAAGAATCACGTCTTTACAAAAGAATATGGATCTTCTAAAGGGAAATCTGGAATTGGCTCAGGAAAGGTACAAGAAAGCCGCAGATAAATTTCGTAAACCTGCACCAGCTTTCAAGGTAGGAGACCTGGTCTGGCTGTCAACCAGAAATCTTAAGTTAAGAATTCCATCATCTAAGTTGGGACATAAGTACATTGGACCTTATAAAATCAGTAAAATTATAAGTGCTGTCGCTTGTCGTCTTCAACTGCCCAGAACTATGAGAATCCACCCTGTCTTTCATGTATCTCTACTAAAGGCTGCGACACCCAATACGTTTCCTGGACGTTCTTCTCCTTGCCCTGACCCAGTGCTAGTCGATGGTCAGGAAGAATTTGTGGTGGAAAGGATTCTAGATTCCAGGTTGTATAGAAATCAGTTACAATATTTGATTAAATGGCAGGGCTACCCAGTGGAGGACAACTCATGGGAACCAGTCAATAACGTTAATGCTCCTCGCTTGCTCCGTCAGTTTCATCAGAGGTACCCACACAAGCCTGGTCTGAGGTCATCCGGAGGTTGTCCCTAAGGGGGGAGTAATGTAAGGTTCTGTGTACATGTTCCTGAAACTCAGTTTTTCCGTCAGCCATTTTACTTTCTGTCTTGCTGCAGTTGTCTTGCCCTCAGTCAATATGGAGTTTCCAGCTTGCATGTTCCCGCCCTGATTCTCTCCCTCTTGCTTCTTAAGCAGCCACAGCTGAGCAATCAGTGCTTCAGAATCAAGCCTGCAGTGAACCTGTGACCTGACTCCTGGAAGCCTGGGACCTTGTACTCCAGTTATTTCCTATTGTGGAACTTTGGAACATTCGTGGACTTTGGAACCTTGCTATTTGATAAATCCACGTTTGCATGGACTTATGGTAACAGAGAAGAGATCCTGAACCTGTTGTGGAGAGTGATTGCTGAGCTTAAGTTACTCTGGCCTGCTGTGTCTCCTGCTTTTGTGTCTGCAAACTGTGTGACTATTATTGCCACTTGTATGAAGTAATACAAGACCTTCTATATCAAACCTGTGACTCCTGTGTTTTCATCGCACCCAAGCACAAGACACTATATGAACTGTACTCCATACATTACAGAACCATGCAGGGGCGCCAGCAAGTGTGTTACAGTTTGTGGGTATGACCGATAGTAGAAAGATTTTGGTAAAACAAAATAACAGTGATCTAAGCCGGTACAGTTGTTTAAATATCCACAAGCCACAATTTTTTGTTTAATTCCACTTTGATCAGCAGCATCAGAAATTCCAACATGGAAACTGCAAAATTTGCATGGGAGCAAAAAAGTGAATGAATGTTTATGCCCTGTTAGGGTTGTGTTAGGGTTGTGTTAGGTTTGTGGTTGTGTTAGGGTTAGGGGTGTGTTGGGTTTAGGGTTGTGGTTAGGGTTGTGGTTAGGCTTAGGGGTGTGTTGGGCTTAGGGTTGGGGTTAGGGCTGTGTTAAGATTGCAGTTAGAATTGGGTTTTTTCAAAAGTAAAAAAAATGAATGATGACGATATGGCGGCTAGTGTTGAGAACAAGTGCTCACTACTAAACCTTGCATTGGGTGCTTGGATATGCACCGAGCATTGCAGATCCCTGCATGTTTTTTATGGGGTGTCTAACAGCCATGAAACATGTGGGGCAGGGACTTAAGCATGTCACTTGAGCAGCCGTGATATTCAGTGCATACTCGAGTACCCGATGCAAACTGGAGTAGCGAGCACTTGCGCTAATGATGACATATTGAATATGACAACCTAATGTTATCCGATTCTGAGGCGTACCTGTGAGTTCAAAATGCTCACTATACCCCTGGATAAAATCCTTGAGGGGTGTGGTTTCCAAAATGTAGACACTTGTGGGGGATTTCCACTGTTTTGGTACATCTGGGGTCTCCAGACGCGGCATGGTGCCCGCCATTAATTCCAGCCAATTTTGGGTTCAAAATAAGTCAAACGGTGCTCCCTCCCTTCCGAGCTCTGCTATGCGCCCAAACAGTGGCTTTCCCCCACATATGGGGTATCTACGTACTCAGAAGAAATTGCACCACAAATTTTGAGGTCCACTTTCTCCTGATACCTTCGTGAAGCAAAAAGTTCAGGTCTAAAGTATATTTTTGTGTGAAAAAGTTAAATGTTAATTTTTTCCTTCCACATTGCTTTAGTTTTTTTTTAATAAACTTCTTGAATGTGGTTTTGCGCACCTTCAGGGGTGCAGTTTTTAGAACGATGTCACTTTTGGGTATTTTCTGTTATATTGAATTTCAAACTCACTTCAAATGTGATGTGGTTGCTAAAAAAATGGTTTTCTAAATTTTGCTGGAAAAAATGAGAAATCGCTAGTCAACTTTTAACTCTTATAACGTTTTAACAAAAAAAATTATGTTTCCAAAATTGTGCTGATGTAACGTTGACACGTGGGAAATGTTATTTATTAACTATTTTGTGTGACGCGACTCTGATTTAAGGGCGTAAAAAAAATTAAGTTTGAATATTGCAAAATTTTCAAAAATGTTGTCAAATTTCCATTTTTTTTCATAAATAAACGCAAGTCATATCGAATAAATTTTACCACTAACATGAAGTAGTAAAATACAAAATTTAGAAATACTGTTTAAAGTGCCAGTGCATCTAGAGAGTTCATTTAAAAAATGATAGTAATAAGGGCTCTATACTATGAATGGTCTGTTTGGCAGTGTCTTGTACAACATCCCAGATAATATACTATCGACACTATGTAACATGCAAGCAATCATAGACCATCAATAGCCCCAATTAGGGAATACGCAATAAAGAGCAATTCAATGCAAGGTCCTGCAATGCAACTCACATAGTTTTATAGCTGTTTGGGAATTACGGGAGTTTTGGGAAGCACGATAATCACAAGGAACCAAGATAAGATTCTTCAGTAGTTCTCTGCCTTGAACATGCGTTGGCTTCTAGCAATTTTTTTTGGTGACTATTGATTTCTTTATTCCTAGCTATAAAATCCAGATTTTGTCATCATCATAAAGGCCGCCTTCAAGGCTGCGTAAAATTGACTTTTTTCAGGATATCGTTTAACCCTAGGCCTGTAGATGCACTGCCTATTATTTGTTCTTGTTAATTCCTCCTAGGAAAGACCCAGCATGAGCAATGATGAAACCACGTCAGCTCAGTTACTATCTCGCCTCGCCGATCCCCGCGTCCTTACTTTGCGCCGCTCTCTTGTCAGTTGTATCTTTCACTCTTCATCTGCCTATTTCTTCCCGGCTTATGACTTTCTTCTTCTTCAACCTTTCTCATCGCGTTCAATTTCCATATCTATGAATTCAATTCATCTCTCATCCACAATACGGCACGTTCTAGTCAATTCCTTCAGTGCCCCTCTCCCCATTTCTGGATCTTCACATGAAACACTGTGGCACATGATGGTCTTCAGACTGCAGCAGCGCTTCGGTGTAGACTTCACCTGGTTACAAGCATCAATGTATTTTGGGTTCTGTAAATCTGTAGGAACCCTCAGAATCTGTCATAGCTGCTTGACTTTTCTATGTGTGACCGGTGGCAGGTTGTGATGTGGAGGCGCCAGTTTTCACTGCAATTGTCAACTTGGAGATTTTTGATTTATTATTTTACATTTGGCCTCTAAAATGTCTAGAAATATATTTTTAATGCCCCTTTCAAAGGTACCTGTCAGGATGATTTTACTAACAAAACCATAGTTATGGTTGTATAGATCCCAGTAAAACAATAAAAATTATAGTAATCTGATGTGCCAGCGCTGAGAAATCAAGCTTTGAAGCCACATGTAAATTAGAGGGAAAGTGCATTAGGGAGTGTCAGTGCACTCAGAGTGTAACAATGCACTTCCAGACTTATTTCTTTTCATATCAGATTATTATAAAATGGACATCATTTTTATAGCTGTTCTAGAACTTATAAAGTCATACCGGTAGTAGAGGTGAACAAATTAATTCTCAGTAAATCGAATTTACTAAGAATTTCCCCAAGAATTTTGATTCTATTCTATCCGAATTTCCAAGCATTTGAATGCCGTGAATCCAATAAGCTGAAGGCCAGCTGGATTCTAAGGGCTGGGAAGAGGTTAAAACAACCCCTTTCCTCGACCCTCTGTCTCAATGCCGCTTCTCCCCAGACATTTGAATGGCTTCTCTCTGGTAGTCTTCTCCTTGGGTCTTCCGGTGGGTGCCACGGCTGATTAGTCCCACTTGGTCTCATGGGGTATGACGCACCTCAAAGTCACGTCCCATGTTACCGCTTACAGCAAACTGAGCATTATTTAAGTCAATGGTGTGTGTCACACCCCTTGTGGCACCATGGACCTAGTCAGTTGGGGCAAGACTGGAAGGTGAAGAAGACCGAAGAGAACTGGGCGGAGAATGGCGGCGGCAGGTCAGAATTCTGGGTGGGTACGATTATTACATTTTTAACTCTGCTGATTTGATTTACACTGAATTTATTTGATGTGAAATGAATCCCTCTTTCTGCCAAATCGAGTCAATCTTCCCCAATCAAAATTTTAGTAAAATGGAAGATATCCGGAACAGATAGAAGCTGCAAAGATTATTTTTTGTCTGGAGACATGTGGCACCTATGTGTTCTACAATTTATCCACAGTTTTTTTTACATGACTTTATAATGCTTTACTACTAATGGGGGGGTGCTTAAAAAAATTAAACACTTGTTACAAAGTTCTCCACCACCCACCCCCACTTGATTACACCTGATCTTTAGGGATCCTTCCTTCAACATTAAGACTGCACGGACTGTGGATATTTTTTTTATTCTGGCTCTGCTTCTATGTTTCTATTGTGTCTTTGTATGCAGTTTTCTATCACCTGAGTAGGGATTACCTAAAACAAGTCTGTGCCGCATTGAAGGGCAGTCTACTCTATAGGTGACAACTTCCTATGTGATTTCTGGACACAAACACAGTAGTCTGATCTTAGGTGTCCTGTTCAGGGCCGGCGTCAGCACCCGGCACACCCGGGCAAGTGCCGGGGCCCTGAGCAGGCGGGGGGGCCCACTCGCAGTCTGGCACCCCCGCGCCCGTTAGCGAAGGAGAGCGGTGTCAGCGCCGCCACTGGCCCCCCCCGCTTGCTCAGGGCCCCGGCATCAGCTGTCACAATTATTACCTCTCCCGTGCCTCCGCTGCCGCAGCTCCGGGCTCCAGGGGGCGCCGGCGCTTCCTCTCACAGCAGCGCCGCTGAATGACGTCATCATTCAGCGGCCGGCTGTGGCAGAAAGCGCGGGGACGCCGGACAGGTAAGACGTGTGTGTGTGTGTGTCTGTGTGTATGTAGTGCGGTGCTTTGTGTGTGTATGTATGTGTGTGTGTGTGTGTATGTGTGTATGTATGTGAGAGAGTGCTTGTGTGCTGTCTGTGTGTGATGATGGGCAGGCATTGCTGATAATGGTGAGGCATTGATGATGATGATGGGGAGAAGATGATGATAATGGGCAGGCATTGATGATAATGGGCAGGCATTGATGATGGGGAGAAGATGATGATGGGCAGGCATTGCTGATAATGGGGAGGCATTGATGATGATGGGGAGAAGATGATGATAATGGGCAGACATTGATGATAATGGGCAGGCATTGATGATGGGGAGAAGATGATGATGGGCAGGCATTGATGATGATGGGGAGGAGATGATGATGGGCAGGCATTGCTGATAATGGGGAGGCATTGATGATGATGGGGAGAAGATGATGATAATAATGGGCAGGCATTGATGATAATGGGCAGGCATTGATGATGGGGAGAAGATGATGATGGGGAGGAGATGATGATGATGGGCAGGCATTGATGATAATGGGGAGGCCATGATGATGATGGGGAGGCAATGATGATGATAAGGAGGCAATGATGATGATGGGGAGACAATCATGATGATAATGGGGAGTCTTTCCACAGCGCCCTTTCCTGAGCCGTAACAGTGCAGAACGCAGTACAGCGCAGAGGAGAGCTCCATATTTTGTATGGAGCATTATATGGGGACCAGTATCCTGTATGGAGCATTATATGGGGACCAGTATCCTGTATGGAGCATTATATTGGGTCCAGTATTCTGTATGGAGCATTATTTTGGGTCCAGTATTCTTTATGGAGCATTATATGGGGGGTGACATCCTGCATGGGGTATTATATGGGTGATGAGGGGGAGACTGTGGTGCCCATAATATTGTATGGAGGACTGTACTGTCCAGTCTGTTCTGTGCGCTGTGAGGATTTGGCGGTTTTGAGCTATTGTAGAATTTACAATAGATATCACTCATGTAATGGAAGAAGTGAAGTATTTGGCATTGTACTATACCCATATTTCTCTGCTGTATCTGTGCATCATGAATCGTGGTCTGTGTTAAAGGGGCCCACTGAGGCTCTTTCGCCCGGGGCCCATAAAAACCTGGAGCCAGCCCTGGTCCTGTTACTGTATAAAACACGAGGAAGAGATGCAAGAAGGAATATTCTGTATTTATCACACTAAATCTACTGTGTGCGCAGTTATTGCAGTGGAGTAAACGTTAAATAAGATTTTTAAGATTAAATATTCTTGAAATATGTGACTGTAAATGTGGATACTATTGGTAGCGTTACATTAGAATATGTGGCATTTTAGGCTAATATATTGATAAAATGTTTACTGCGCAGACAGAACATAATACATCTTCATTACTGTGATCAGTATTATCAAGAACGTGATCACATTCATCAATAATAAGCAGTCAATGTGCAAACTGGAGGTCTCATTGCCTCACATAACCCCTGAGACCTCTGAAAAGGCTAGAGGTTTAAGGGCAGATTCAGACCAATCAAATTACCAAATGATCCTCTGATGAAGCCATTAGATCACTTTTAACACAAATGATAGCTAATATGAGTTTTGGATTTTGGGCCTCTGAAGCGTAACTTGGTACCCCACTAGTGGATGGCGCATTTACACAGATAGACACATAACTTGGTAGTTAAGCTTCACAGTTGAGGCACAGAGCTTGGAGGTTACTAATAGCTACAGGAACAGCCTAGTAAGATTCAGTAGTTCCTAATGTATTTCACACTGGTGGTAAATGCAACAGCCTGGCACCATTGTTCTCTCAGGCATCTTAACTAGGTGTCTCATCTCCTTCCTGTTCACAACCAAGGCAATGGGCTGCAAGTGGTCCAGTGCCATTTTTAGCATCTAGGGCCAACTATATTCTCGGGGAATTCAAAGGAGGTCCATTGTGTTAGCTGTAGTCCAAGACCACTCCTATTGGAACCCAGGATTTCTTCTCTCAGCACGCTCAACTTCAACCATGGTTTCTACTTCTCGCTTTAATCAAAATAGCTTAGAATCAGCTTTTGATACGCCATTCGGCCATCTACACTTTATAGCTCACTGCATTACTGTCAGACTCTCTGACCCAATATTTCATCTGTGTCACCGGTCTCACCCTAGTTCTACCACAGGACGCTCTCCTCATCAGGTTGGATATCTGTGTAGCTCCTACTCTACTTTGTCTTCACAAGGGAACAGATGAGCACATTTCAGCAGCCCCATACTGCCAATTAAACTTCCTGGTGATTCTTTTTTCTCGGCTTGCACACCAAGGGAGGATGAAACTCATTGGCACATGTCCAAACTTCTCTTCAGATGCCCAGCCATAGGTTTTGTATCATACCTCCTACTTTTCCAAGTGAGTAGTCCACATAGCATACACATGCGCTGAAGGGCTGTCTTGTCCTCCCAAGCCATGCCAGCACCTTACCTTGACAAGCAACCTCTAGTGAATGCTAAGTGCAGAAGTTCCGCAACTGAATGTATCCACCATCAACAATATCAAATAAAGATATAGCACCATATTCTGACAGTGCCCAACAGAGCATTCCCCCTTACAAAAGTCTTACGATTCCCTGTCCTTGAGGTTAGACTGGTCCACCAGAAAATGAGAAGGTGTTTTGATGGTCCCAGTCTTTCATGGAAAAGTGAGACCCAAAGGTCCTTTATATGACAATCCCATTTGGAGGTGACTTTGGATCTAATTCTTTGCATCTATGGTCTATTTTGCTTTAGTTCATTAACAAGTATAACCTATTTAACATTATTGAGGGTAACTATGGTCTATATACATGGAGTTTGGACCCTCAGAATAACTTCTTTAGGATATCTCAAGGAAACCCAGCCTGACCTCGTTTGAGAGTCTGTTATGTAGAGCTTGGCGAACAGTAAACCTATCGACAGAGTAATACAAAGTAAATCCTCTCACAATTCTACACTGCATTGCCCAACGGGATCTTTCACTTCAGTAAAATGACAATGCTGATAACTGTCTTAGGGGGAAATTGCTTATAATGGTTACCTATGCAGGCTCAGTGATTTGGGTAAAATTGCACTCTTTCCAGACTAAATTGCCTTGACATGCATGACATTTCCTGAACATGTATTTATTTGTGAAAATAAAAACATGGGTTCTACTGTTGAGACTTAAAATCTGTATATTTTTCCCTAATAGGAATTGCTTTTGTATAATTTCCTGGTGATTTTGACTCTCTCTTTAGTTTTCACACCTACATATTATGACCCATTATAACCTTAGAAAATGTAGTTCCTAAATAAAGGCACATTTCGATATCTTGAAGTACAGCCGATTTGCATAATTCCCTTTTTGCAGGAAGCATTGCCTGACCGCCTATAACACTAATTGGGGACACTGAACTTAAATTAAATGGGGCATGTTTAAAGAAATACTACTAGAATCCTGTAGAAAACTTATACCCTCTGGTAATAAAATGTCAAGAAACAAAAAGAAACCATTATGGATAAATAAGACAGTACAAAGTTTAATAAGACAAAAACAAAGGGCATTCAAAATCCTGAAATAGCATTTCAGGAGTATAAAGATCTAAATAATAAATGTAAAAATAAAAACAAGCTGGCAAAGTTATTCACAGACCAAAAAATCATCAGAGACATTAAAATGAATCCCCCCCAAAAATTTATAAATACATTAATGCCAAAAAGAAAAAACAGATGATATTGGCTCCTTAAAAGATGACAATAGCAAGATAATTATAGAGGACAAAGAAAAGGCTGAGATGTTAAACAGGTACTTTTCATCCGTGTTCACCCATGACCTGTCTGTTCCAGTGATCTTTCAACAAGGCAATAATCAAAGTTCACCACCTTGAGATTACTAGTTTATCAGAAAAAGAAGTACGCCTGCATCTGAGCAAATTAAACATTGACAAATCCCTCGGCCCAGATGGCATTTATACACGGATACTAAGGGAATAGAGCTCAGTAATTGACAGACCACTGTATCTCATATTCTTAGACTCTCTTGTAACAGGGTCGGTGCCATAGGATTGGAAGATGGCTGACGTGGTACCAATATTTAAGAAAGGTAAGAAGGTGAATCCAGGTAACTACCAACCGGTAAGCCTGACATCAGTAGTGTGCAAAATTTTTGAGGGCATCACAAGAGATGATCTGCAGAGATATATTGCAAAGAATAATATACCGTATATACTCATGTATAAGCCGACCCGTGTATAAGCCGACCCCCCTAATTTTGCCACAAAAAACTGGGAAAACTTATTGACTCGCGTATAAGCCTAGGGTGAAAAATGATTATGCCCCCATATGATGCTCCACAGATTAGGCCCCCATAAACTGCACAGATTATGCCCCGTATGATCCACAGATTATGCCCCCATATGCTGCACAGATTATGCCCCCATATGCTCCACAGAATATGCCCAATATGCTCCACAGATTATGCCCCATATGCTGCACAGATTATGCCCCCATATGCCCCACAGATTATGCCCCATATGCTGCACAGATTATGCCCAATATGCTCCACAGATTATGCCCCATATGCTGCACAGATTATGCCCCCATATGCTCCAGATTATGCCCAATATGCTCCAGAGATTATGCCCCATATGCTCCACAGATTATGCACCCATATGCTGCACAGATTTATGCCCCCATATGCTCCAGATTATGCCCAATATGCTCCAGAGATTATGCCCCATATGCTCCACAGATTATGCCCCCATATGTTCCACAGATTATGCCCCCATATGCTCCACAGATTATGCCCCCATATGTTCCACAGATTATGCCCCCCATATGTTCCACAGATTATGCCCCCATATGCTCCAGATTATGCCCCCATATGCTCCAGATTATGCCCCCATGTTCCCCAAATTATTCCCCCATATGCTCCAGATTATGCCCCCATGTTCCACAGATTATGCCCCCGTATGATCCACAGATTATGCCCCATAGTATACGTCCCTTATGCTGCTGCTGCTGCAAAAAAAAAAGACAAACTCACCCCTCATCGCTGGGGGCCAAGTGCCGGTGTCCTGAGCAGGCGGTGACACTGGCGCGCTATGGGGGACAGGTGCCGGTGTCAGCGCTCGCTCAGGGCCCCGGCACCTGAGATATTTCCCTGTCCTCTCTACACCGCTGCGCAATGCTCCCTCTTCCGGGTCCTCGGCAGTGAATGATCAGGCAGGGGGCGCGGTACGCACTAACGACGTCATCTCTGCCTGAACATTAACAGCCAGAGGAGTCGGAAGAGGGAGCAGCGCGCAGCGGTGGAACGGGACAGGTAAATATCGCCATACTCACCCCTCCGCCGGCGCGGTCTCTGCAGCCTCTCCTCTTCTCCCGGCGGTCTCCGCAGCGCTTCAGTCCTACAGCGGTCACGTGGTACCGCTTATTAAAGTCATGAATATGTGCATATTCATGACTTTAATGAGCGGTACCATGTGACCGCTGCCGGAGATCGTGAGAGAAGCAGGGGGGCTGCAGAGACTGCGCCGGCGGAGGGGTGAGTATGATCCGACACCCCCGCTCCCCCTCCCCCGCCGACCCCCGTATATGGCCCGCGTATAAGCCGAGAGGGGGACTTTCAGCCCTAAAAAATGGGCTGAAAATCTCTGCTTATACACGAGTATATACGGTAATACATGACAACCAACACGGATTCATGGAAGATAAGTCATGTCTAACTACCATATTGGGTTTCTATGAGAACGTAAGTGCAAATCTGGATGTTGGTAATGCGACAGATGTGATTTATCTGGACTTTGCAAATGCTTTTAATACTGTATCACATAACAGCCTTATACTGAAGCAAAGACTGGGGGAAACTATACGGATATGGGTAAGGAATTGGCTAAATGACAGGAAACAAAGTGTTGTCATAAATGGTAGATTCCGTAAATCATAGAACCATAGAATGTTAGAGTTGGAAGGGACCTCCAGGGTCATCGTGTCTAACCCCCTGTTCAGTGCAGGTGTCACGCCGAGGCAGGGGAGAAGAGGTTAGTGAACCCACTGAACCACAGAGAGCTCTGTGGAAGCTGAATCCTAGGAACCAGCCAGAATAGGACGTCAGATAGATTGCAAGGCTTTATTTGGAACTTCAAACAGGAGAACCCACAGGGAAGAACCCCCTGCACCAAAACATCAAATTCCTACTGGCGAGCGAACCCCTTAACAGGGATTGTCCCAGAACAATTCAGGAAGCTAAACTGTAACAGTTCCAAGACCAGAGGATCAGACCCAAGAGGAGTAGAAGAACAAAAGGGGAAGGGAATGGAAGGTCCATGGAACCAGTAGGGAGGCAACCAAATGGTCCAGAGGATACCGCTGGAGTCCACAGGAGGAAGGTAGGCAGGCAGGATAACGGAACTGGAAGAAAACACTAAGTATTAGTATCAGGAGAAACAAGGCAGAACAAGCAGGCGCTGGTCTGGGACCTGAGAACGTCAACTGAGGACTAAACACAAAATTGCCCAGGCCCCTCCCGAAGGAAGTGAGGACCTGAAATATACACAGATCTCTCAGTGATTGGCTGAAAGGCGATTAAAGGAAAAAAGGTGCGCTGGCCCTTTAAATTACTTGACAGTGGCGCATGCACACCTTATGCTCGCTCCCCCGCAACCAGAAAGTGAGAGAGCTGAGACACGTTGGGACAATGCCGCAGCCTAAGGGGACATCGTGGGAGCGCGGACTGGGTAAGAAAGACTGCGGGGAACGCCTGCGGGCATACGGGACCCGATCTCCCTGTTCCCTGGAGACTGGACCTGCCGGCTGGAGTGCTACCGCAGGATTCACTAAACCATCTCAGACAGATGTCTGTCCAGCCTCTGTTTGAAGACTTCCATTGAGGGAGAACTCACCACATCTCGTGGCAGCCTGTTCCACTCATTGATCCCGCTCACTGTCAAAACGTTTTTTCTAATCTGTATCTTCTCCCTGTCAGTTTCATCCCATTGCTTCTCGTGTTTCCATATGCAAATGAGAATAAGGATGATCCCTCTACAATGTGACAGCCCTTGAGATATTTGTAGACATCTATTAAGTCTCCTCTCAGTCTTCTTTCTTACAAGCTAAACATTCCCAGATCCCTTAACAGTTCCTCGTAGGACATACTTTGCAGTCCGCTCACCATCCTGGTCGCTCTTCTCTGAACTTGCTCCAGTTTTTCAATGTCTTATTTAAAATATGTGTCATGTGTGCATCACCACGAAGATCGTCGCGGTTGCACATTCTGACTTCTCACAGCTGAGTTGCTGTTTCTTTGTGTTTGGCAGTTAGGGAGTTAATTCTGTCTGTGCTCAGTTCTGGGACTGGGTGCAGTTTCTTCCGGCTGCAATTAATTATTTGTTGATTGGTTTCCTTTAAATCTCTGGTTGTCTGTGTTGGGAGTTGCCAGTGAAATTCTTCATGCAGACCACAGATAGGATTGTATCTGTATAGACTTAAGTTAAAGAGCTCCTTAGTTGTTTTAAGCTCACCTTGCTTAGAGTTTAATATCCCAGATCATTTATGTTCCTTCTGTGTTTGAGTGTGTATGCAAGTCTGTGTTTTCTCCAGTCTGTCTTATATGTCTAATCTGTGTATTTAGCAGAGATCAGCCCATATCCCTTTGGTGGTAATCAGAATCCTTCTTAGGACTGATTACAGGGTTCAGGGACTGATAGGAGACAGGGTTAGGCTGGAGACTTGGACCTCTGAACCATTATCAGTACCTCCAAGGTGAGGGATTAGTTAGGACCCCAGTTTAGGGTCAGGTTAGACCCCCGGTCCTCCTCTTTCCTGTGACAGTGTATCAAGTCCTCAAGATTAACCCTGAGTTCAACGGATATCGTGTCAGGTAAATCTATTCTATATTTACATGCTGATGTTGCTAATCTATATGTTGTATAGAGTGTTGTTCTTTTAAGAATAGTTTACTGACATCGTACACATATCATAAGACCGCGTGACATTATGGTGCCCAGAACTGGACACAGTATTCCAGATAAGGTCTGACCAAGGAGGAGTAGAGGGGGATAATTTCTTCATGTGATCTAGACTCTATGCTTCTCTTAATACATCCTAGAACTGGGTTTGCCTTTTTTCCACCTGCTATAAATGGGATACAGTCAGCAGTGGGGATCACAGGGATCTGTGCTAGGACTGATTCTTTTTTTTTTTTTCAATGGTTTATAATTGTTTATAATGGTTTATAATTTATAGAGAATTATACAGTGAACAAGCACAGGGGTTGAAAAGGCCTGGGTCATATCAATTCTCAAATGTACATCATAACAATGCTACCATAGTCTCAAGGACATATATGGATAGACCTAAAATTGATCCATGGACGCCATATGTTTTCAAGCATAAGTTGAGAACCATTTACTAGGGCTACAAGCTTGGCTACAGAGTATAGCATATCAATTTTCTCATATAGTTGGTGAGTGGAGGGAACGTTCGTTGTTTTCCAATAAGTAGGAATTAGTAATTTCACTGCTGTCAATATGTGCTGTACTAGAATGGATGTGTATTTACGACCAGGCCAAATCGGAAAATTTAGCAACGCTATTTCAGGTGTCAGCTTGAACGATTTATTTAACACTTTTTATAAACTTTTCCACAAGGTGCCAAAAAAGCAGAAGGGGTGGGAAAGACCACCACATGTGAAAATATGAACCCTCAGGATCTCCACATCTCCAACACTTAGACTACTCTGTTTTGGCGTGATGTACCATCTGGTTATAATTTTAAAGAAGTTCTCCTGTGTTCTGACACATTGTGTTGGTCCATGCGATTGTTTGTAGATTTGGGATACTTGGGCTGAGGTAAACCTGTAACCCAAGTCCCTTTCCCAAAGTGTAATAAAAGCTCTCTTGAGGCAACAGTTTGAGTTAATTAACATTTGGTATATAGTTGACAATATTTTCTTGGGCTTGTGGGCAGTTGCACAAAGAGTTTCAAATGCAGTTAGTGGGCGTAAGAGGTCCGAGATATGAAGATAGTGTCTCAACAAGTCCCTAATAGAGCCATATTGAATAAAAGTCAGGCTAGAGAGTCCCGGTATCCCTTGCAGGTCCGATAGTGGGGGGAACGTCCCGTCCACCAATAGATGATCCAAAGAAACATTAGCCAGGTATCCAGGCTTCCCAGTGTTATCGCCTCGGGAGTGGAATGAGTGCGGAATTATATCCGCCAGTTTGAGCAAAGGGGACAAGGGGGGCAAGAGCTCCCATCACCTCCCTCCATACTTTCAAAGTTGTTCTAGTATGTATATTATACAATGGAGTGCCTAATTTCTCTCATCAAGAAAACAGTTCTCAGGGGCAAGGGAGCCATGCCTTCCTCTACCTTAATCCACTGTTTGTCATGAGAGTTTCGTAAGAAGTCAACCACTCTGGATAATATTGCCGCTTGATAATACTTCAATATATCTGGGGCTCCCATTCCTCCTCTATATTTAGGAAAGGTTAGGGTTCTGTAAGCTAGGCGGGGTTTTTGACTCTTCCATATATATTTACGGAATAATGAGTTGATTTTGGCGAGACAGGATTTCAGGATAATTATAGGGAGCATTTGAAATATGTATGTAAATTTGGGAAGAATCAGGCTCTTCAGTAAATTCTTCCTCTCCATCCATGAGATATATGAATCTTTCATGTCTTAATGGATAATTCTACCGAAGAAATCAATGGAGGAATATATAACCGAAAGAGGTCCTCATCCGTTCTTCCCAGTTTTACTCCTAGATACGTGATATAATGTTTAGGCCACGTGAAGGGATATAAATTTTTTAGCTTAGTCTTGAGATTCGATGATATATGTAAATCTAATATTTCTGATTTAGACATATTTACTTTAAAATTGGAGATGCTACCGTAGAGCTCTAATAAGTTCATTAGGGCCGGCAGTCCCACCAGAGGCTTGGTCATCAAAAATAAAAGAGGTCATCATCAGCAAATGCTGCAGTTTTATAATACGTTTTGTAGGACTGATTCTTTTTAACCTCTTTATTAATGACCTTATGGATGGGATTGAGAGTAATGTGCCAGTCTTTGCTGACGACACCAAACTATGCAAGATTGTAAAATCTGACCTTGACATTACAATATTGCAAAACGATCTGAATAAGATGTCTGAATGGGCGTAAACACTTGACAAATGAGATTTAATGTAGATAAA
This sequence comes from Oophaga sylvatica, assembly GCA_033576555.1. Lineage (NCBI taxonomy): Eukaryota > Metazoa > Chordata > Amphibia > Anura > Dendrobatidae > Oophaga > Oophaga sylvatica. The sequence continues at coordinate 32,683 of JARQOD010008462.1, forward strand.
TGTAAAGTAATGCACCTAGGACTGAGTAATTCTATTGCTGCATATACAATATATGGGAATATACTCGGGGCTACAGAACAGGAGAAGGACTCGGTAGTCCGGTCCCAAGTAAGCTGAGCAGCAAAACTCAATGTCAAGCAGCAGCCGCAAAAGCAAACAAGATTTTAGGATGTATAAAAAGAGAGATAAAATCCCACGATCCCAACTTATCATTACCTCTTTATAAATCACTGGTGAGGCCACATCTAGAATATGGAATCCAGTTTTGGACTCCACATTTAAAAAATGATATTCAGAAATTAGAGTCCGTTCAAAAGTCGCAACTAGATTATTGCTATGGATGGAAGGCCTCTCATAGGATGAGAGATGGAAAAGATGGGCTTGTTTTCCTTAGTAAAAAAGACGCCTCAGAGGAGATCTCAATTACATGTATAAATATATGTGGTCAGTACACAGGATGGCACATGACTTATTCCTTCCAAAGACCATACTGAGGACCAGGGGGCCCCATTACGGGTGGAAGAAAGGTGATTCCGACAGCTAAACAGGAAAGGGTTCTTTACAGTTAGAGCAGTCAGACTGTGGAACGCCCGACCACAGGAGGTAGTAATGGCCGACACTATAACAACTTTTATACGAGGGCTGGATAATAATTTCCTCAGTACACGTAACATTGGGGTTATAGTTAAATTAGTGACAAATGTACAGTTGGTGGAGAAAGGTTGAACTTGATGGACCTAGATCTTTTTCAACCTATATAACTTTGTAACTATGTAACACTCCTTTCCTCAAGTAGAAGTCCCCACAAGGAGAAATATTGCCCCTCTGGGCCAAAATAGAGTTTTATTTTCTATCATTTTTATTAAATCAGTGAACATAAATTGTGTGATATCCTAGATGCAAAGACGAAGGACATCATGACCCTTCCTGGTTTGCGATGTGTACAGGACCTACGTAAGACGAGGTCTCGCCAAAAATCATTATCCAATTCCCCCTGTTTCATAAGCCATCGAGTCATTATACTAAATAAAATCAATATCACTTTTTAATCTACATACTATTATTTTTACAGATGTAGCTGAGCAGGGTAAGTCATTTGGTAAAATTGCCATGAAATTGCAAAGTGTCCGGTATGGGTATACTACATCTAGTCTGTGGTCCAGATGAGCAGTTCTGGTGGTACTGGTGCAGAAAGGCAGTTTAGTTGGAACAACAGTTGCAGATGTCACAGAGCTGGAACAACAGCCACTGAAATAATTGAAATGGAATAATGGCAGCAGGGCTGGAACATTGATGCAGCAGAGCTAACTCAACAATGAGAAACCAATGTAACAAAATAATACAATAATACAGCACAGTTGAGTCAGCAATGAGGAATCAATGTAGCATACAGTAGCTGATTGTACAATGGAGGCTCCATACAGCACAGTATTATATCCCTTCCAGCTCCTGGAATCTTTCCTGCATTAAGGCTCAACTGTTTACTGTTAGCCACCCCCTCTCCTATATGAACTGTGTCCTGGCTAGCACTCATTGTCAGAGCTAGCTTATGCTGCATGGTTAGGAGATGGTGGTTTGTGGTTGTTGTTTGAGAAGGCATTTGGTGGATCTATCTGATACTGTTGCTAGGTTTTAGGTGTGTGATAATTACTCCTCCTACTTTTGATTTACCCCATCTTCCACTCCCCGGTCTCTGTTATATGTGTGTGTTTATTTGTATTATTGGTATTTTCCTTTATCCCTGTTCGTATTACCTTGTTAGTATGGTTGGTGTATTACGGTACACTACTACTCCTCTTTTCCCTGGGTGGGGAAAAGGTACAGACTGAGGGCGTAATGAGGAGCTAAGACGTCTTCACCATCAGAAGTAATCTGGGGAGCAGGGCAAGCTAGGGCGCCCCTAGCATTAGGGTTAGAGAAGGAGCCCCTGGTCCCTGGACACATGACATCAGAGTTGCGACAGGGTGAGCGTGCTGTTCAGCATCTGAGCAGACGTAATCAACTCCCTCGTGTGATCAATGGGACATTGCCACACCTTACTTAAACTCCCTGTATACTGCTGTGAGTTGCCAGTTATTGTGCCAGTTTTCTTAAATGGACTCTGGTGCTATTATTCAGTTGTGCTTTCCTGTTCTTAACCTGGCTTGTAACCCTAGCTATATCGGTCTCTGTGATCCTCCCTGATCTGACCTTAGTCTCTCTGAGCTTGCTTTACCTCCTTATATCTGACCTCGGCTATCCACTTACTACAGTATGGCATTCTACTCCGTGAACAGAACCCAGGGGACTCGTGGTAAGTCTACATTTCTATATGGAGGTTGAGGGTTAAGGCCAGGGTAGTCAAGGTAGTCATTTTGAGCTTATGGACTTTTCGTACAGCAAGAATTGATGTAGAAGTGATAGAACCACAGAATAAAAGAATTGGGCAGAGGAGCATGATGTAGCAGTACTAGAAACATTGAATAGCAAAGTTGTATAGTGGTAATATCCCTACATCTGAGTTGGCTTATATGGCCCAAGACTCACCTTACAACAGCACATCTAGTTGCTGCAACAACCAGTTGCGCCGATGATTAGAGAATGCTAGCAGAAAGAGGATGCAGTTGCCACCACTGAAGTGCGTTAAGAGGAGTAACAAGTTTTCAATAGCGCTTAGGAAAAAAAAAAAAAATATGCATATCTGAGTAAAGTGTGATTTATTCACACATTTGACCTTTTTGCCAGTTCCACATTATTCCCACAAAACCATTCACTTTC
>JARQOD010008463.1:0-35434 GCA_033576555.1 Oophaga sylvatica
ATATAAAATCACTTCTTTGTTAAGATCGTGTAAGATGAAAGAATGTTAATGATATAGTATCATCTGTGTGTAATGTCTATAGAATAGATCACTCGTGTGAATGACTTAATCACTTGTGAATGACTATAAATAGATCACTCTGTGTTAAGTCTATAGAATAGATCACTCTGTGTAATGACTAAGAATATCATTTGTGTGTAATGATATGATAGATACTCTGTAATGCCAAAAAATCTTGTGTAATGACTATAATAGATCACTTGGTAATGATCTATGAAATCATTGGTGATGCTTAGAATGACACTCTTTACTAAAATCCCCCCCCCCCCCCCCCCCCCCCCCCCCCCCCCCCCCCCCCCCCCCCCCCCCCCCCCCCCCCCCCCCCCCCCCCCCCCCCCCCCCCCCCCCCCCCCCCCCCCCCCCCCCCCCCCCCCCCCCCCCCCCCCCCCCCCCCCCCCCCCCCCCCCCCCCCCCCCCCCCCCCCCCCCCCCCCCCCCCCCCCCCCCCCCCCCCCCCATATAGAATAGATCACTCTGTGTAATGCTCTATAGAATAGATCACTCTGTGTAAGTCTCTATAGAATAGATCACTGTGTGTAATCTCTATAGAATAGATCACTCTGTGTGTAATGCTCTATAGAATAGATCATCGTGTGTAATGTTCTATAGATAGATCACTCTGTGTTAATGACTCATAGAATAGATCACTCTTGTGTATGCTATAGAATAGATCACTTGTGTGTAATGCTCTATAGAATAGATCACTGTGTAATGTCTCTATAGATAGATCACTCTGGTGTAATGACCTAAGAATAGATCACTCTGTGTGTAATGACTATAAATAGATCACTCTGTTGTAATGACTCATAGAATAGATCACTCGTGTGTAATCTATAGAAAGATCACTCTGTGTGTAATGACTCTATAGAATAGATCACTCTGTTGTAATGACTATAGATAGATCACTTGTGTAATGTCTATAGAATAGATCATCTGTGTGTAATACTCTATAGATAATCACTCGTGTGTAATGTCTATATACACTTTGTAATCTATAAAATCACTGTGTGTAATGCTATAGAATAGATCCTTGTGATGTAATGACCTCGTTTAGACTAAAATAATCACTCTGTGTATGACTATAGAATAGACCTCTGTAATGATATAGATCACTCTGTGTGTAATGACTATAGAATAGATCACTCTGTGTGTAATTCTCTAAGAATAGATCATCTTGTGTAATGATCTATAAATAATCCTGTGTGTAATGACTCTATAGAATAGATCACTCTGTGTGTAATGACTCTATAGAATAGATCACTCTGTGTGTAATGCTCTATAGAAATGATCACTTGTGTAATGCTTAAATAGACCTGTGTGTAATGTCTTAGAAAGTCATCTGTGTAATCTTATAGAATAATACTCTGTGTAATGTCTTTAATAGATCAGTGTAATACTCTGTGTAATGCTTATGAATAGATCACTCTGATAGATGACTCTATAGAATAGATCACTCTGTGTAATACTCATGATAATACTCTATGTAGATACTCTATTAATGCTATAGAATAGAATCTGTTGTAATGACTCTATAGAATAGATCACTCTGTGATGTAAATGTCCTTAGTATGATCACTCATAGTAATGACTCTTGGTAAGATCCTATGAATGTGATATATGACTCGTAATCTCTAAGAATAATCACTCTGTGTGTAATGTCTCTATAGAATAGATCACTTGTGTGTAATGACTATAGAAAAGATCACTGTGTGTAATGACTATAGAATGAGATACTCTTGTAATGACCTTTAGAATAGATCACTATGTGATATCTTATGAAATTCCTCTGTGAATTAGAATAGATCACTCTGTGTGTAATGACTCATATAGAATAGTAATCTGTATAATACCTTGATAATGACTCTTGAATGATCTATTGTTAACTCTATGATAATGATCATCTGTTGTAATGCTCTATAGAATAGACTCTTGTAATGACTCTATGATGTAATCTTTAATGATCTATGATAATCATCATGATAATCTTATAATGCTCATTGTTGTAATGACTCTTAGATAATCATCTTGTAATGACTCTATAGAATAATCTCTATGTATGATTAATCTGTCATGACTAAATAATATGATACTCTATAGAATGTCTCTATGAATAGATCTCTATAGTTAGTCTTTGTAATGATCATTAGAATGCACTTGTTAGATCTCTGTAAGATATAGATATCACTTGTTAATGACTCTATAGAATAGATCACTCTGTGTGTAATGACTCTATAGAATAGATCACTCTGTGTGTAATGCTCTATAGAATAGATCACCTGTGTAATCTCTATAGAATAATCACTGTGTAATGTCTATAGAATAGATCACTCTGTGTAATGACTCATAGAATAATCACTCTGTGTAATTCTATAGAATGATCACTGTGTTAATGTCTCTATAGAATAGATCACTCTTGTGTCTCTATAAATGATCTCTTTAATATAAATAGATCACTCGTGTGTAATGTCTATAGAATAATCACTCTGTGTTGAATAATAGATCCTCTGTGTAGAATGATCTATGTATAGATACTCTGTAATACTCATAGATGATAATCTGTATAAATGACTCTAGTTTAATGTGTTAATAGATCATGATTAGATCTCATAGATAGTAATTCTTTAATGTCTTAGTAATAATCCTATGTAGTACTTGTCTAAATAATCACTCTGTGTAATCTATGAATAGATCACTCTGTGTGTAATGCTCTATAGAATAATCACTCTGTGTGTAATGACTCTATAAATAGATACTCTGTGTGTAATGACTATAGAATAGATCACTCTTGTGTAATGCCTATAGAATAGATCACTCTGTTTAATGACTCTATAATAGATCACTCTGTGTAATGACTCTATAGAATAGATCACTCTGTGTGTAATGCTCTATAGAATAGATCACTCTGTGTGTAATGCTCTATAGAATAGATCACTCTGTGTAATGACTCTATAGAATAGATCACTCTTGTGTAATGACTCTATAGAATAGATCACTCTGTGTGTAATGATCTCTATAGAATAGATCACTCTGTGTGTAATGTCTCATAGAATAGATCACTTGTGTAATGACTCTATAGAATAGATCACTCTGTGTGTAATGACTCTATAGAATAGATCACTCGTGTGTAATGACTCTATAGAATAGATCACTCTGTGTAATGTCTCTATAGAATAGATCACTCTGTGTGTAATGACTCTATAGAATAGATCACTCGTGTGTAATGCTCTATAGAATAATCACTCTGTGTTTAAAGTCTCTATAGAATAGATCACTCGTGTGTAATGACTCTATAGAATAGATCACTCTGTGTTAATGCTCTATAGAATAGATCACTCTGTGTGTAATGACTCTATAGAATAGATCACTCTGTGTAATGACTCTATAGAATAGATCCTCTGTGTTAATGACCTATAGAATAGATCACTCTTGTGTAATGATCTATAGAATAGATCACTCTTGTGTAATGACTCTATAGAATAGATCACTCTGTGTAATGACTCTATAGAATAGATCACTCTGTGTGTAATGACTCTATAGAATAGATCACTCTGTGTAATGACTCTATAGAATAGATCACTCTGTGTGTAATGTCTCTATAGAATAGATCACTCTGTGTGTAATGTCTCTATAGAATAGATCACTCTGTGTGTAATGTCTCTATAGAATAGATCACTCTGTGTGTAATGTCTCTATAGAATAGATCACTCTGTGTGTAATGTCTCTATAGAATAGATCACTCTGTGTAATGACTCTATAGAATAGATCACTCTGTATAATGTCTCTATAGAATAGATCACTCTGTATAATGTCTCTATAGAATAGATCACTCTGTATAATGTCTCTATAGAATATAGGAGAGTCACTTTTTGATGATCTTATTTGGTGGGGAGCTCCTGTCTGTTTACAGCAGGGGGATCAGCGCAGCAACAACGGCTTCTCGACTCCAAAATCTGCACCAGTCCCCTCCTACCATATGACATGTACAGTACTGGGGGGCCTTCTTTGTGACACACGGTCTTCTGCCCCCTAAAACACCAGGGCCAGGGTGGTGACACCTGAGGACATGTATTGCCCGGCCCACTCACTGGCATACATTTTGTTAAAGGGCCAGTGTCCAGTCACTTCATCGGCGCACTATGAAAACTTCTGTACTTTTCTACAAGACTTTAGCCCAGGATTCATCAAAGGTTTTACACCAGAATTCTAGTTGAAAAATTCTATCGCAAGGCTGTACAAAAATTTTGCTACTTTTTGTGTCTGTTTTTTTTCTTGAAAAAAAATATATTTATTTTTTTTCTCAACTAGCTTTTAAATTGAATAGAGGACAGTGTGGACATGTGCTGCTGTGCTTTTCCACGTCTCCTATTCAGAGTAATGGAGAGAAAAACAGATACAGCTTTCATTTTAGCGTATGGATACGCTGTCATACAGTTAGGTCCAGAGAGAGTGACTGAATCCTCATGATTTCAGCTCTGTAGGCTGTTATTTTGGGTGTAAAATGAAACAACCGAGATGCAGTTGAAGTGGAGACTTTCAGGTTTAATTAAAGGAATTTAGGAATTGCAACCATTTTCCTTCAAATCCTCTTTTATGGACTCAGAAGTAATTGAACAAACTCACTTTCCCATAAATAAAATGTTCATGTTTAACCCTTTGTAGAAAATCCTTTGTAGCAATGATGGCCTGAAGTTTGGAGGCCATGGCGCTCACCATTGCTGGTCTCCTCTGGTGTGAGGCTCTGCAGCAATGATGGCCTGAAGTCTGGAGGCCATGGCGTTCACCATTGCTTGTTTCCTCCAGTGTGAGGCTTTGCAGCAATGCTTGCCTGAAGTTTGTAGGCCATGGCGTTCACCATTGCTGGTTTCCTCCAGTGTGAGGCTTTGCAGCAATGGTTGCCTGAAGTTTGTAGGCCATGGCGTTCACCATTGCTGGTTTTTTCCAGTGTGAGGTTTCACAGCAATTATGGCCTGAAGTCTGGAGGCCATAGCGTTCACCATTGCTGGTTTCCTCCAGTGTGAGGCTTCACAGCAATTATGGCCTGAAGTCTGGAGGCCATAGCGTTCATCATTGCTGGTTTCCTCCGGTCTGAGACCTCACAGCAATTATGGCCTGAAGTCTGGAGGCCATGGCGTTCATCATCGCTGGTCTCTTCTGGTGTGAGGCTCTGCAGCAATGATGGCCTGAAGGCCATGGCTGTCATCATTGCTGGTTTACTCCAGTGTTAGGCTTCGCATCATTGATGACCTGAAGTCTGGAGACCATGGCATTCACTGTCGTTGGTTTCCTCCAGTGTGAGGCTTCGCATCATTGATGACCTGAAGTCTGGAGACCATGGCATTCACTGTCGCTGGTTTCCTCCAGTGTGAGGCTTCGCATCATTGATGGCCTGAAGTCTGGAGACCATGGCATTCACTGTCACTGGTTTCCTCCAGTGTGAGGCTTCGCATCATTAATGGCCTGAAGTCTGGAGACCATGGCATTCACTGTCGTTGGTTTCCTCCAGTGTGAGGCTTCGCATCATTGATGACCTGAAGTCTGGAGACCATGGCATTCACTGTCGCTGGTTTCCTCCAGTGTGAGGCTTCGCATCATTGATGGCCTGAAGTCTGGAGACCATGGCATTCACTGTCGTTGGTTTCCTCCAGTGTGAGGCTTCGCATCATTAATAGCCTTAAGAATGGAGACCATGGCATTCACTGTCGCTGGTTTCCTCCAGTGTGAGGCTTCGCATCATTGATGGCCTGAAGTCTGGAGACCATGGCATTCACTGTCGCTGGTTTCCTATAGTGTGAGGCTTCGCATCATTGATGGCCTGAAGTCTGGAGACCATGGCATTCACTGTCGCTGGTTTCCTCCAGTGTGAGGCTTCGCATCATTAATGGCCTGAAGTCTGGAGACCATGGCATTCACTGTCGCTGGTTTCCTCCAAGGTGAGGCTTTGCAGCAATGATGGCCTGAAGTCTGGAGGTCATGAACGTCACCATCACTGGTTTCCTCGTGTGTGAGGCTTTACTGCAGTGACTTTAGTTCTCGCTTGTTTGTGGATATTTTTCCCTTCATTTTGTCTTCAGCCAGTGAAATGTTGCTCTATGGGCTGAGATCTGGTGAAGACTCGGCCATTGCAGAATATTCCACTTTTTTGCTTTCGCGGGATGTTTTAGGTCATTGTCCATCTGTCCTGTGAAGTGCCATCCAGTCAGCCTTGCTGCATTTGTTGGATCGGAGCAGACAATATCGCCCTGTACACACAGGATTCATCCGGCTGCTTCTGTCTTCAGTCACATCAACTAGTGACTTGGTGCCATTGGGAGCCATGCATGCCCAGTGCCATCGCACGGCCTCCAGCATGTGTTATACAGGATGTGCAGAGAATCAGACTTTTCTTCTTCCCATCATTCTGGTACTGGTTGATCTTAGTTTTGCTTTTCCAGACCTGGGTGGCTTCTTTAGTTTTTTTTTGTAAAGACTAATCCGGCCTTACTTTCAGAATGATTCATGGTTTGCACCTTGTGGGGACTCCTCTATATCTGTTCTCATGATGTCTTCTTTTTATGGTGGACTTAGAAACTGAGACATTGTCTTAACAGAGAGTGTTCTTCACTTGGGTGGATGTTGTTAAGGTGTTTTCTTCACCTTGGGAAGGATTCTGCGATCATTTACCACTGGTGTCTTCCGGGGGCATCCAGGCATTTGAGTTTCTGAGCTCACCAGGGCAATCTTTTTTTGAAGAATGTATCAAACTGTTGATTTGGCCGTACCTACGTTGTCTGCTTCTCTCAGATAAATGTCTTCTTTTTTCAGCCTAATGATGGCTTCTCTTCCATCTTGAGCTCCTTAGACTGCATGTTGTGGGTTCACAGCAACAACTCTAAAATGCACATGCCACACCTGGAATCGGCTCCAGACCTTTTACGTGCTTCATTAATGATGGAAAAGCACATGCAGCCCAATAAAAAGCTTATGAGATAATTGTTCAATTACTTTTGATCCCTTGAAAAAGAGGCAGTTCCATATGAAAGAGCTGTAATTCCTAAACTCTTACTCCGAGTAGGATGTGTAGACTCTCAAATTAAGGCCACGTCCACACATTCAGTATTTGGTCAGTATTTTACATCAGTATTTGTAAGCCAAAGAGACACATTGTGGCCACCAGGAGAAGCCGTGTAACCCATTTGACCTGCAGGGACTCTGGGGCTCTAAAATCAGCAGCAGTTCATGACCTGACAGTAATGCACTTTGACAAATGCTGAGCCAGCAGGGGGCGGCAGTGAGATGTGAGGACCTCAAAGCAGGTGAAATCTGCTGCAAATCGACATTTAGGACAAGGAGGAGTTTATCATTCATTGCATTCTGTGTGTGAACTAGGTCATGGATCTACAGTTCTGCATTTGACTGGAGTAATAGGTACCAATGTACCGTAACTGCAGAATAGTGACTGCAGCTCCGGAGGTGATTGGAGGATAAGACATGATGTAACAGCAGAATAGTGACTGCAGCTCTGGAGGTGACTGGAGGATAAGACATTATTTGAGCAGGTTCATCAGGAGTTGAAGACATTGTGATGAGTTTTCTCCTCAGTGATCGGTCAGAGGTGTCGTCTCCTGACATTATCGACTTACAATATAAATAGTGACCCGCAGATCGTCAGTGGAGATGATGACGCGCAATGTTTCATAGAGAAAAATGAAACTACAATAAAGATACAGTGATGGAGAAAATTGCTTAAGAAAGTCAACCTAGAAAAGGCAGCATGGGACTGTGCACAGGAGGGGCGACGCAGGAGGATCCGCACAGGAGGGGCGACGCAGGAGGATCCGCACAGGAGGGGCCACGCAGGAGGATCCGCACAGGAGGGGCCACGCAGGAGGATCCGCACAGGAGGGGCCACATCAAAACATTTCACGTGACTGAAATTGTCCCAAAGAAATGACAAAATCCGGTGTTTAAAACAACGCGAGAGCCAAAGCTAAAGAGGATCGGCCAAAGATGAACAGTGACACAAAGTGAACTCATTGCGCCAATTAGTGGGTACGGAAAGTATTCACACCCCTTTACATTTTTCACTCTTTGTTTCATTGCAGCCATTTGGTGAATTCAGTAAAGTTCATTTTCCTCATTAATGTACACTCTGCTCCCCATCTTTACTGAAAAAAACAGAAATGTAGAAATTTTTGCAAATTTAGTAAAAAAGAAAACCTGAAATCTTCACATGGTCATAAGTATTCAGCCCCTTTGCTCAGTATTGAGTAGAAGCACCCTTTGAGCTAGTACAGCCATGAGTCTTCTTGGGAATGATACAAGTTTTTCACACCTGGATTTGGGGATCCTCTGCCATTCTTCCTGGGAGATCCTCTCCAGTTCCGTCAGGTTGGATGGTGAACGTTGGTGAACAGCCATTTTCAGTTCTCTCCAGAGATGCTCAGTTGGGTTTAGGTCAGGGCTCTGGCTGGGTCAGTCAAGAATGGTCACAGAGTTGTTCTGAAGCCACTCCTTTGTTATTTTAGCTGTGTGCTTCGGGTCATTGTCTTGTTGGAAGATGAACCTTCAGCCAAGTCTGAGGTCCAGAGCACTCTGGAAGAGGTTTTCATCCAGGATATCTCTGTACTTGGCCGCATTCATGTTTCCTTCAATTGCAACCAGTCGTCCTGTCCCTGCAGCTGATAAACACCCCCATAGCATGATGCTGCCACCACCATGTTTCACTGTTGGGCAGGTGATGAGCAGTGCCTGGTTTTCTCCACACATACCGCTTAGAATTATCACCAAAAAGTTCTATCTTCGTCTCATCAGACCAGAGAATCTTATTTCTCATAGTCTGGGAGTCCTTCATGTGTTTTTAGTAAACTCTATGCGGCTTTCATATGTCTGGCACTGAGGAGAGGCTTCCATAGGGCCACTCTGCCATAAAGGCCTGACTGGTGGAGGGCTGCAGTGATAGGTGACTTTGTGGAACTTTCTCCCATCTCCCTACTGCATCTGTGGAGCTCAGCCACAGTGATCTTGGGGTTCTTCTTTACCTCTCTCACCAAGGCTGTTATGTTTCGGTAACTGAGGAGTGCAGGTAAAAAAGGCAATACACCAGAGCAGTTGGAATCTATGAGATTGCAGTACCCTGACTAACCACCACAACTAGAGGCAGCCGTGGAGCGTTCCTACGTTGGTCCTAGACGCCTCGTCACAGCCTGAGAAACTAACTACACCTAAAGATAGAAAAAGGAAAGCTATCTGCCCCGGAGCAGATCCCCAAAGAACATAGAAAGCCCCCAAACATGTAATGGCGGTTAGACAAGAAGAAATACTGACACAGACAGAAAATAGTATGAGCAAACGTTGGGGCCCAAACTACCTAAATAGAAAAGGACAGGAAGGGCACTTACTGCAATCCCAAAAAACCCTGAAAAGCACCAACTCTACTAATTTCAAAAACACCTGAGATCACACGACCTCTACCACCTAAATTAGTTCTCTGGTGTAACAAAATAAAAACAGCAGCCACTGAAAAAACTGGAAAAAGCAAATGTACAAACATCAGTGGCTGAGCTAAACTGAGAGGGCAAAAGCCCCCGGAGGGGACCCTGAAGGCCCCCACAGAAGTGCAGGACAAAATGCAAAAATCAAGCACAAAAACAAAAGAAGAAAATGTCTTATCTGTTAGCAGGAGATGCAGACACGACACAGCAGGCTACAAAGGAAACAGGAATCAAGGATTGAGACCAGAACAATTGATCACCGGCAACCCTGATGGGAAGGTGACTCCCTTATATAAGACCAGTCAGTAACACCTGATTCCCAATCCTCACAATCTTCACTGGACAGTCCAGTACCGCTTGTAACCACCAGAGGGAGCCTCTGCTCAGAACTCATTTCAAGTCCATTCACAACACAAGGCTCTTCTCCCACGATTGCTCAGTATGGCTGGATGGCCAGGTCTAGGAAGACTTCTCGAGGGCCCAAACTTCTTCCAGTTAAGGATTATGGAGGCCACTGTGCTCTTAGGAACCTTGAGTACTGCAGAAATTCTTGTGTAAACTTGGCCAGATCTGTGCCTTGCCACAATTCTGTCTCTGAGCTCCTTGGCCAGTTCCTTTGACCTCATGATTCTCATTTGGTGTGACATGCACTGTGAGCTGTGAGGTCTTATATAGACAGGTGTCGCCTTTACAAATCAAGTTCTATCAGTTTAATTATACACAGCTGGACTCCAATGAAGGAGGATCACAAGGAAATGGACAGCATGTGACATAAATATGAGAGTCTGAGCAAAGGGGCTGAATACTTATGACCATGTGAGATTTCAGTTTTATTTTTTTAATAAATTTGCAAAAATTTCTACATTTCTTTATTTTTTTCAGTAAAGATGGGGAGCAGAGTGTACATTAATGAGAAAAATGAACTTTTTTGCGTTTATCAAATGGCTGCAATGAAACAAAGAGTGAAAAATTTAAAGGGGTCTGAATACTTTCCGAACCCTCTGTATTTGCGGCAAAGCAAGGGGCAATCATACAAATCTACAAGACTGTCCATATGTGTCCTCACAGCTTCCACCAGGACGGCTTCACCCCGTTATCACCCCAGTAGCACAGATGGCTGCAGAGACTTCCGAGCAGACCCCAATACAGCCCCTATAATTACGGAGCAATGGAGCCGCTCTGCAGTGCAGTGCACGCCGACAGCTGCTCGTCTACCTGCGGCTCATTCTGGCTGAGCGCGGAGTCATTAGACCGTGGCTGTTACCGCTAATGAGAGGAGGCAGAGGATGCTCAGCGGCGGCAGCTGCTCCCCACATGCGGCAGACATGACAGGACGATACGATGTGATCAAGACTGACCATAATGGCAGTAATAGACAGGTCAGGCTTCACAATAATAATAGTAATGTCTTCTCTGGATCACTCAGGAGGATGAGCAGATCTCATGCACTACAATCTGTCCATCCAGGGCTGCCTGCTTCATATTCTGAAGAACAGAATTATGGTGAGGAGCAGGAACAGAATAAGCCAATCAGCAACTGCACCTCAAGATGACAACCGCCGCAAGGGGAGGCCGTCTGACAACCACCGCAAGGGGAGGCCGTCCGACAACCGCCGCAAGGGGAGGCCGTCCGACAACCGCCGCAAGGGAGGCCGTCCGACAACCGCCGCAAGGGGAGGCCGTCCGACAACCGCCGCAAGGGGAGGCCGTCCGACAACCGCCGCAAGGGGAGGCCGTCCAACAACCGCCGCAAGGGGAGGCCATCCAACAACCGCCGCAAGGGGAGGCCGGCCGACAACCGCCGCAAGGGGAGGCCGTCCGACAACCGCTGCAAGGGGAGGCCGTCCGACAACCGCCGCAAGGGGAGGCCGTCCGACAACCACCGCAAGGGGAGGCCGTCCGACAACCGCCGCAAGGGGAGGCCGTCCGACAACCGCCGCAAGGGGAGGCCGGCCGACAATTGCCGCATGGTGAGGCCATCCGACAACTGCCGCAAGGTGAGGCCGTCCGACAACTGCCGCATGGTGAGGCCGTCCGACAACTGCCGCATGGTGAGGCCGTCCGACAACCGCCGCATGGTGAGGCGTCCGACAACCGCCGCAAGGGGAGGCCGTCCGACAACCGCCGCAAGGGAGGCCGTCCGACAACCGCCGCAAGGGGAGGCCGTCCGACAACCGCCGCAAGGGGAGGCCGTCCGACAACCGCCGCAAGGGGAGGCCGTCCGACAACCGCCGCAAGGGGAGGCCGTCCGACAACCGCCGCAAGGGGAGGCCGTCCGACAACCGCCGCAAGGGGAGGCCGTCCGACAACCGCCGCAAGGGGAGGCCGTCCGACAACCGCCGCAAGGGGAGGCCGTCTGACAATTGCCGCATGGTGAGGCCGTCCGACAACTGCCGCAAGGTGAGGCCGTCCGACAACTGCCGCATGGTGAGGCCGTCTGACAACTGCCGCATGGTGAGGCCGTCCGACAACCGCCGCATGGTGAGGCCGTCCGACAACCGCCGCATGGTGAGGCCGTCCGACAACCGCCGCATGGTGAGGCCGCCTGACTGTAATCTGAAAAGGAAGAGTTAAAACATGCTAGTGAGATGAAGCTCATTCACAGATATTCCTGGCTACAGATGGAGGCATTTTTTTTTATAACTTTCTTTCCGAAGCAGCACAGAATGATTGTACAAACCAAGCACATGGGCTCAAAGCACCACGGCAGCCAAACATTTACCTGCGCCTTTACCCCTCCCACGGTTTCCATCTCCGCCCTTCTCTGCTCTACGAAGCCAGAGCTGTCACTCAAAGAAGAGGGGGCGGAGACTGAGGGAAAACAAGCAGGTGGGAAGGTGCAGGTAAATGATTGGCTGCCTTCATGCTCCAAGCACCTGCGCTTGGTTTGGACAGTCATTCTGTGCTGACAGACGCCCTTCAAAGCCCTCATATACATACAACAGCTGCCAGGCGAGCGTTCATTTGACCATCAGCTACCTATCCTGACTCCCCCATACACAGGCATGCTCGGCCCCCCAAGATGGCCGCAGCGGGCGTCAGCTAATCTCTGGAAGAACAAGATGATTGGGCAGTAAGATTCCCACTGCGGGCCTCCTCCCCCCAACATCCTCTGTATGTCCAGGAGGCTAGTGAACATAAATCCCTTTAAAAAGATGTATTTATTAAAGATTAGTAAAATTGCACCAATAATCCAGTGTATAGTGAGGGATTAAAAATGTGACACCGCGAGCAAAAAATACCTGTACAGCATATGTGGAGATGCTCTGATTTTTTTTTTTCAGATTGTCGTAATCAACAGATGCAAAATGTGTGTGTGTATACAGTACAGACCAAAAGTTTGGACACACCTTCTCATTCAAAGATTTTTCTGTATTTTCATGACTATGAAAATTGTAGAATCACACTGAAGGCATCAAAACTATGAATTATCACATGTGGAATTATACATTACACTTTACAAAAAAGTGTGAAACAACTGAAAATATGTCTTATATTCTAGGTTCTTCAAAGTAGCCACCTTTTGCTTTGATGACTGCTTTGCACACTCTTGGCATTCTCTTGATGAGCTTCAAGAGGTAGTCACCGGGAATGGTCTTCCAACAGTCTTGAAGGAGTTCCCAGAGATGCTTAGCACTTGTTGGCCCTTTTGCCTTCACTCTGCGGTCCAGCTCACCCCAAACCATCTGGATTGGGTTCAGGTCTGGTGACTGTGGAGGCCAGGTCATCTGGCGTAGCACCCCATCACTCTCCTTCTTGGTCAAATAGCCCTTACACAGCCTGGAGTTGTGTTTGGGGTCATTGTCCTGTTGAAAAATAAATGATGGTCCAACTAAACGCAAACCGGATGGAATAGCATGCCGCTGCAAGATGCTGTGGTAGCCATGCTGGTTCACTATGCCTTCAATTTTGAATAAATCCCCAACAGTGTCACCAGAAAAGCCCCCCCACACCATCACACCACCTCCTCCATGCTTCACGGTGGGAACCAGGCATGTAGAGTCCATCAGTTCACCTTTTCTGCGTCACACAAAGACACGGTGGTTGGAATCAAAGATCTCAAATTTGGACTCATCAGACCAAAGCACAGATTTCCAGTGGTCTAATGTCCATTCCTTGTGTTCTTTAGCCCAAACAAGTCTCTTCTGCTTGTTGCCTGTCCTTAGCAGTGGTTTCCTAGCAGCTATTTTACCATGAAGGCTGCTGCACAAAGTCTCCTCTTAACAGTTGTTGTAGAGATGTGTCTGCTGCTAGAACTCTGTGTGGCATTGACCTGGTCTCTAATCTGAGCTGCTGTAAACCTGCGATTTCTGAGGCTGGTGACTCGGATAAACTTATCCTCAGAAACAGAGGTGACTCTTGGTCTTCCTTTCCTGGGGCGGTCCTCATGTGAGCCATTTTCTTTGTAGTGCTTGATGGTTTTTGCAATTGCACTTGGGGACACTTTTAAAGTTTTCCCAATTTTTCGGACTGACTGACCTTTATTTCTTAAATGGAATCTGTCACCCCATTTTTGGAGTATGAGATGAGGCCACCGCCATCAGTGGCTTATCTTACATTCTGTAATGCTGTAGATAAGCCCCGATGTCACCTGAAAGTGAAGAAAAACGAGTTATATTATACTCACCCAGGGGCGGTGTAATGTGTGCATTGCCACGAAGATCGTCGCGGTTGCACATTCTGACTTCTCACAGCTGAGTTACTGTTTCTTTGTGTTTGGCAGTTAGGGAGTTAATTCTGTCTGTGCTCAGTTCTGGGACTGGGTGCAGTTTCTCCCGGCTGCAATTAATTATTTGTTGATTGGTTTCCTTTAAATCTCTGGTTGTCTGTGTTGGGAGTTGCCAGTGAAATTCTTCATGCAGACCACAGATAGGATTGTATCTGTATAGACTTAAGTTAAAGAGCTCCTTAGTTGTTTTAAGCTCACCTTGCTTAGAGTTTAATATCCCAGATCATTTATGTTCCTTCTGTGTTTGAGTGTGTATGCAAGTCTGTGTTTTCTCCAGTCTGTCTAATATGTCTAATCTGTGTATTTAGCAGAGATCAGCCCGTATTCCTTTGGTGGTAATCAGTATCCTTCTTAGGACTGATTACAGGGTTCAGGGACTGATAGGAGACAGGGTTAGGCTGGAGACTTGGACCTCTGAACCATTATCAGTACCTCCAAGGTGAGGGATTAGTTAGGACCCCAGTTTAGGGTCAGGTTAGACCCCCGGTCCTCCTTTCCTGTGACAGTGTATCAAGTCCTCAAGATTAACCCTGAGTTCAACGGATATCGTGTCAGGTAAATCTATTCTATATTTACATGCTGATGTTGCTAATCTATATGTTGTATAGAGTGTTGTTCTTTTAAGAATAGTTTACTGACATCGTACACATATCATAAGACCGCGTGACAGGCGGTCCGCCATCCGGTCCGATGGGCGTTGCGGTCCAGTTCGGCGCCTCCCATCTTCTAGTGAAGCCCTCCTCTTCTCTGCGTCCCGTCTCCTGCGCAGGCGCACTGCTCTGCTGTGTTGAGGGCAGAGCAGAGTACTGCATTGCGCAGGGCGCCGGACCTCTCTGACCTTTCCCGGCGCACTGCTGTACTCTGCCCTCACCAGGGCAGATTAGTGTGCCTGCGCAGGAGACGGGACGGGACGCAGAGAAGAGGATGGCTTCGCTAGAAGATGGGAGGCACCGAGCCGGACCGCAACGCCCATCAGACCGGACGGCGGACCTGACAGGGCACACCTGTGAAGTGAAAACCCTTCCCGGTGACTACCTCTTGAAGCTCATCAAGAGAATGCCAAGGGGTGCAAAGCAGTCATCAAAGCAAAAGGTGAAGAACCTAGAATATAAGACATATTTTCAGTTGTTTCACACTTTTTTGTAAAGTGTAATGTATAATTCCACATGTGATAATTCATAGTTTTGATGCCTTCAGTGTGATTCTACAATTATCACAGTCATGAAAATACAGAAAAATCTTTGAATGAGAAGGTGTGTCCAAACTTTTGGTCTGTACTGTATATACATAATGGGTCCAGTAAGGGGAAGCCACCGTGGAGCAGAGGCCTAAATCTCGTATCCGCAGGGTACCGGAAACTTGTAAAGAAAAAACCCCTAGTTTCGCCATTTTCCAAGAACCATCACATTTTCATTTTTCAGGGGCTGTTTGAGGCTTTGTTTTTTGCGCCCTGAGCAGATGTTTTTTTGATACGATTTTTGCCAATTTTTGCATTTTATTGCAGTGTGTTGTGGCAGCTGAAAAAACACAATTCTTGAGTTTCAGTTACTTTTCTCATTACGCCGTTTACCAATCAGATTATTTTATATGTTGATAGATCGCACTTTTACAAACGCAGCGATACAAAACTTGTATTATTTTTAAATATTTTTTTTTAGATAAGGGAAAGAGGGATGTTATCAACTTCTATATATTTTTTTCACATTTTTAAACCCTTTTTTTTCTTTCTACTATATTTAATATTCCCCTGAGGGAACTTGAAACTGCGATTGTCTGATCACTTCTACTGTATATAGCTGAGCAACAGTGCTGTTATGTCTATACATATGGCCTCCTAGGACCCCCAGCTGGAGGCTGGCCTTCACTGGACTGTTGGAATGACAAGTACAGAGGTCTTCAGTAGACCCCCGGCCATCATGGCATCCCATTGACGTCCTGTGATCATGTCACCGGTGTGTGGCACTGGGCAATAGCTGTGGGTGAGGTGCTCGTCTCCTGAGCCACGGCACGTCACATGAAGGTGGAGGTCCTGGCTGGGTGTGAGGACTTGTGCTGTGGGGGCGCTACACCCATGCAGGCCGCATGTAAGCGATGTTGCAGGTTGGCCAGGACCAGATGTGTCACAGCTCAGTGAGGAGACACCAGACAGTAATGAACTCTTTCCTGAACGGGTATTCGATAAGGAACATATTCAGAAGGCAGCGAGCACACAGTCCTATGGCCGCGTCCTTCACAGTATGAAGCATTTTCCGCAGTCTCCTCTCTGTAGGTTCCTCCAGGGCTTTCTATGGCCACTGTTTCTCCCTACGTCACCACAACCCAGCTCTAATGCTACAGTCCTGATCAACATGTCTCCTTTACTCGCTCAGCGTCCTATTTTACCCACGACTGGCACCCTGGATCGGGACCCTTCACTAGTCCTCATTATTCAGTCCCATCTAGACGCGTTACCTTCTGCGTTCTAAACTCGGAAGGCCACTCGGTCTCTCACCATCCCTCCTGTTCGGTCTCCTCTCATTTAGGGTCACCCTTCCATACAGCACTGCTTGCCTTCCACTCCAGACCCTAGCTGCCTTCCTAGCAGGAAGGAGTTGCTCTCCTTAACACTAGCATATTCCATTACAGCTAGTCCCAAACATTAACCCTTAACTTACCCTATAGTCCACTATCTACATAACACTATAGATTACTACACACATTACATTACATAATACTTATATAAGACACACTACACACTGATAGGAACGCGGCCACAGCGGTCCACTATCATCCCCACAGGTGCGCCGATATCTGCATAGAATGACACGCATTAAATACCACTGTCCCAGATTGACAGCAACATTTAGCAGGTTATCAGCCGCGAGCGAGGCGGCATATGACGTAACTGTATGTCATATATCAGTAAGGAGTGAAGTGAACAAGCAAAAGTTATTGATAGGGTATTCCCATTTCCAAGGTCCTATCCCAATATGTAGTAGGTGTAATAATAATACTATTAGCAAATACCTCCAATTAGAAATGTAGTATAGTTCTTTTGATTCGCTGTGTCTCTTTCCTCCTGTGCAGGCATTGCAGGACCTTACGTATCCATGGTTACGACCACTAGCAACTAGCTTACTGTCACTGTACAGTTATGGCCAAAAGTTTTGAGAATGACACAAATATTAATTTTTACAAAGTCTACTGCTTCACTTTTTCTAATGGCAATTTGCATATACTCCAGAATGTTATAAAGAGTGATCAGCTTAACAGCAATTACTTGTAAAGTCAATGTTTGGCTAGAAAATGAACTTTATCCCCCAAAACACATTTCAACATCATTGCAGCCCTGCCTTAAAAGGACCAGCTAACCTCTTTTCAGTGATTGCTCCATTAACACAGGTGTGAGTGTTAATGAGGACATGGCTGGAGATCAATCTGTCATGATTAAGTAAGAATGACACCACTGGACACTTTAAAAGGAGGCTGGTGCTTGGCATCATTGTTTCTCTTCTGTTAACCATGGTTATCTCTAAAGAAACACGTGCAGTCATCATTGCAATGCACAAAAATGGCCTAACAGGGAAGAGTATCGCAGCTAGAAAGATTGCACCTCAGTCAACAATCTATCACATCATCAAGAACTTCAAGGAGAGAGGTTCCATTGTTGCCAAAAAGGCTCCAGGGTGCCCAAGAAAGACCAGCAAGCGCCAGGACCATCTCTTAAAAGTGTTTCAGCTGCGGGATCGGGCTACCAGCAGTGCAGAGCTTGCTCAGGAATGGCAGCAGGCAGGTGTGAGTGCATCTGCACGCACTATGAGGCGGAGACTCTTGGAGCAAGGCCTGGTCTCAAGGAGGGCAGCAAATAAGCCACTTCTCTCCAGAAAAAACATCATGGACAGACTGATATTCTGCAAAAGGTACAGGCAGTGGACTGCTGAGGACTGGGGTAAAGTTATTTTCTCTGATGAATCCCCTTTTCGATTGTTTGGGACATCAGGAAAACGCCTCATTCAGAGAAGACAAGGTGAGCGCTACCACCAGTCTTGTCTCATGCCAACTGTTAAGCATCCTGAAACCATTCATGTGTGGGGTTGCTTCTCAGCCAAGGGAATCGGCTCTCTCACAGTCTTGCCTAAAAACACAGCCATGAATAAAGAATGATACCAGAATGTCCTCCAAGAGCAACTTCTCCCAACCCTCCAAGAGCAGTTTGGCGATCAACAATGCCTTTTCCAGCATGATGGAGCACCTTGCCATAAAGCAAAGGTGATAACTAAATGGCTCAGGGAACAAAACATAGAGATTTTGGGTCCATGGCCTGGAAACTCCCCAGATCTTAATCCCATTGAGAACTTGTGGTCAATCATCAAGAGACGGGTGGACAAACAAAAACCTAAAAATTCTGACAAAATGAAAGCATTGATTGTGCAAGAATGGACTGCTATCAGTCAGGATTTGGTCCAGAAGTTGATTGAGAGCATGCCAGGGAGAATTGCAGAGGTCCTGAAGAAGAAGGGTCAACACTGCAAATATTGACTTGCTGCATTAACTCATTCTAACTGTCAATATAAGCTTTTGTTACTCATATGTTTGCAATTATTATATTTCTGTCTGTGATAAAAACATCTGTCAAACACACATAAAAACCAGAGGGCAGCAGATCATGTGAAAATAGAATATTTGTGTCATTCTCAAAACTTTTGGCCATGACTGTATCAGTGGTAACCATGGACACAGAGTGCAAATACTCAGGGTTATGCTGGGCCACCAAAGTCCCGAAAGATCCTCTGGTGGGCCCTTGACTCTAATTCAGGAGCATCCATAGCTGCTACATGCTGTATATAGAGGAGCTGTTGGGTTCCCATACTGCATACAGAGAACTATAGGCCCCCCAAAATGTATGTAGTGCAGCTGTGGTATACATCATACTGTGTATAGGGAAATTGTGTGATTCATATACTGCATATAGTGGAGCTGTGTGGACCCTCATACTATGTATAGGGAGCATCATACTGTGTATAAGGAGCTGTGGGCTCATCAGACTGTGCATAGGGAGCTGTGGGCTCATCATACTGTGTATAGGGGAGCTGTGGGCTCATCATACTGTGTATAGGGAGCTGTGGGCTCATACTGTGTATAGGGAGCTGTGGGCTCATACTGTGTATAGGGGAGCTGTGGGCTCATACTGTGTATAGGGAGCAGTGGGCTCATCATACTATGTATAGAGGAGCTGTGGGCTCATCATACTGTGTATAGGGAGCTGTGGGCTCATCAGACTGTGTATAGGGAGCTGTGGGGACATCAGACTGTGTATAGCGAGCTGTGAGCTCATCACACTATGTATAGCGAGCTGTGGGCTCATCAGACTGTGTATAGGGGAGCTGTGGGAACACCATACTGTGAATAGGGAGCTGTGGCCTCATCATACTGTGTATAGTGGAGCTGTGGGCTCATCATACTGTGTATAGGGGAGCTGTTGGCTCATCATGCTGTGTATAGGGAACTGTGGGCTCATTATACTATGTATAGAGGAGCTGTGGGCTCCTCATACTGTGTATAGAGGAGCTGTGGGCTCCTCATACTGTGTATAGGGGAGCTGTGGGGACATCATACTATGTATAGGGGAGCTGTGGGGACATCATACTATGTATAGGGGAGCTGTGGGCTCATCATACTATGTATAGGGGAGCTGTGGGCTCATCATACTATGTATAGAGGAGCTGTGGGCTCATCATACTGTGTATAGGGAGCTGTGGGCTCATCAGACTGTGTATAGGGAGCTGTGGGGACATCAGACTGTGTATAGCGAGCTGTGACATCATACTATGTATAGGGGAGCTGTGGGCTCATCACACTATGTATAGGGAGCTGCGGGCTCATCATACTGTGTATAGGGAGCTGTGGGCTCATAATACTGTGTATAAGGAGCTGTGGGGACATCATACTGTGTATAGGGAGCTGTGGGGACATCATACTGTGTATAGTGAGCTGTGGGGACATCATACTGTGTATAGGAAGCTGTGGGGACATCATACTGTGTATAGGGAGCTGTGGGGACATCATACTGTGTATAGGGGAGCTGTGGGCTCATCTGTCACGGGTGTGTCGCCACGAGGATCGTCGCGATTACACAACCTGACTTCTCACAGCTGAGTTTTTGGTGCTTGGTGTTTGTCGGCAGTGAGGGAGTTAATTCTCCCTCTCTCTGTGCTAGACGAGGCCCAGCCTCGCCCAGCTGCAGTTAATGCTGCACTAATGTGATTCCTTCAAATACCTGCCAGTCTGCTAGGGAAGTGTCGGTGAAAGCATTCATGCAAACCAGCAGAGCGGATTGTGGTATTGTGAAGTCTGAAGTGAAGAGTACCTGGTGTGGTTTTCTCCCCTCCTCGCTTTATTATTTATCTCCTTACCCGTTGGTGTTCCCTCTGTAGTTGTATAGTGAGTTTTGTATGCAAGGTGGTCTTTTATTTTACCCCTTGTACTGTCTCGTTCGTCTTATACTGTGTTTAGGCATTTACCTTCCCGTTCCCTGTGGTGGTGATCAGGGTCCTTCTCAGGACTAGATTACAGAGGGTCAGGGATTCACAGGAGATAGGGTTACGCTGGCGGCCTGAACCTCTGTACCATCAACAGTACCTCCAGGTAGAGGGATTAGTCAGGGCCCCAGCTTAGGGTCAGCATAGACCCCGGACCTCCTGTATACAGTGACAGCGTGACATCATCATATTGTGTATAGGGAGCTGTGGGCTCATCATACTATGTATAGGGGAGCTGTGGGCTCATCATAATGTGTATAGGGAGCTGTGGGCTCATCAGACTGTGTATAGGGAGCTGTGGGCTCATCAGACTGTGTATAGGGAGCTGTGGGCTCATCAGACTGTGTATAGGGGAGCTGTGGGCTCATCAGACTGTGTATAGGGGACTGTGGGCTCATCATACTGTGTACAGGGAGCTGTGGGGACATCATACTGTGTATAGGGAGCTGTGGGCTCATCATACTATGTATAGGGGAGCTGTGGGCTCATCATACTGTGTATAGGGAGCTGTGGGGACATCATACTGTGTATAGGGAGCTGTGGGAGCATCATACTCTGTATAGGGAGCAAAAATTTCTACACTTCTGTTTTTCAGTAAACATGGGGTGCAGAGTGTAAATTAATGAGGAAAAAGGAAATTTTTTGAATTTACCAAATGGCTGCAATGAAACAAAGAGTGAAAAATTTAAAGGGGTCTGAATACTTTCAGTACCCATGTCCCGTTTTTTACCTTCACCACGGGCTGCAAAACGTCCCGCACGCATGCATACGCATAACACACATGAATGTCATCCATGTGACACACACCGGCGCCATTCCCCGGTGTCGGGTGCTGAACAGGGCTCTCATCATTCTCCCCTGCTCTGCCGGCGATCAACGCGCGCAGGGGAGAATGATGAGTTACATTCAAGAGATAACAAAACAATGACAGCAGGCAGCAACTGATGGGAATATTAATCCCATCAGCCTACACCTGCTGCCGCTAATAACAGTGACAGCAAGAGCGGCTGATGAGAGTATTCCTCACCTGCCGCCTGCTCTATAAATAAATGAAAAACCCGGAGTGGGGTCCCCTGTATTTTCTATAACCAGCTGGGCAAAACTCACAGCTGGGGGCTGCAACCCTCAGCTGTCAGCAAGGCTGGTTATCAAGAATAGAGGGGTCCCCATGCTGTATTTTTTAATTACTTAAATTTTTTTTTTTTTTTTAAAAAAACAGCGCGGGTGTCCCACTCCATTTTTGACAACCAGCTTTGCTAAAGCAGACAGCTGGGGCTGGTATGGAGCCATTGATATAGACCCCCCGAGTCTAAAAATAGCAGCCCGCAGCTGCCCAGAAAAGGCGTTTTGCCCAGCTCTTCCCACTTGGGCCGTAGCGATGGCAAGGGGGGTTCATATTTGTGGTGTTGATGTCACCTTTTGTATTGTCAGGTGTCTATAAGCATCTATAAGCTGACAGCTCTGGGTTGAAGCCCCCAGCAGTGAGTTTTGCCCGGCTGGTTATAGAAAATACAGGGGACCCCACGCAGTTTTTTAAAATTATTTGCAGTGCAGGAGTCGGCTGATGAATACTCCCATCAGCCGCTCCTGCTGTCACTGTCATTAGCGGCAGTAGGTGTAGGCTGATGGCAGTAACAGTCCCATCAGCCGCTCCTGCTGTCACTGTCAATAGCGGCAGCAGGTGTAGGCTGATGGCAGTAACAGTCCCATCAGCCGCTCCTGCTGTCACTGTCATTAGCGGCAGCAGGTGTAGGCTGATGGTAGTAACAGTCCCATCAGCCGCTCCTGCTGTCACTGTCAATAGCGGCAGCAGGTGTAGGCTGATGGCAGTAACAGTCCCATCAGCCGCTCCTGCTGTCACTGTCATTAGCGGCAGTAGGTGTAGGCTGATGGTAGTAACAGTCCCATCAGCCGCTCCTGCTGTCACTGTCATTAGCGGCAGCAGGTGTAGGCTGATGGTAGTAACAGTCCCATCAGCCGCTCCTGCTGTCACTGTCATTAGCGGCAGCAGGTGTAGGCTGATGGTAGTAACAGTCCCATCAGCCGCCACCTGCTGTCATTGTTATCCCTTGAATAGAACTCTCTCATTCTCCCCTGCTCGTGCTGATCGCCGGCATAGCAGGGGAGAATGATGAGAGCCGTCTTCAGCACCCGATGCCGGGGGAACAGCGCTAACTGTAGCGCTTCTTCCCTGGCGCCTGTCCGTGTGGTACTGATGTGGCACACTGTTGGCACATGTGTGCGTTAGTGTTACACACGGACCCTGTCCTCTCTGGTACCACTTTTTTCCGGTACCGAAAAAAAAAACGGACGTGTGAAACCAGCCCGAGTCTGCGAACTTAAGTAGTAGACAGGGGAGATGGAGACAATTCTTAGAAATGGGCAAAAACCAAGCCTGAACTTGATGGATTTGTGAAAGACTAGCGCAGCTCCACTGAGGAAAGGCCATTGCCCAGTACAATAACTCCCATCAAGAAGGAAACCCTCAGAAGCAATAGAGTTGAGGTGGTGCTATAGGACCAATCAGTAGAGTAGGGCACAACATTCACTGGACTGGGAGCCACACTGTCACGTCCCATATGAGGAGGCTGCAATCAGTCGTTTCTAGTGACGTCCACCACTATATGATGGCCAACGTCCACAGTTGGAGGCTGATATTAATGCAGCTCAGACATGACTGTATGCCATAGGCGTCCATTTCTCCATCAGCTGGGTCCTGCGCCCACCACCCAGTCATCAACTGCACCGACTCTGAATGGTAACATCACCAGACATGGATAAACTATTCACACGTTCCTTATGTCCCCATTATTCAAAACAAATGTAAAGAAAAGGGATCTGAGGCTTTGGGATTTATCATCAACATCTTTAGTTACTGACAGAGATAAGCTGCTGCTAGAGGGGTCTGCAGCCAAAAGAGGGGCATACTCAGCAACTAAAATGAGTGATGCAGTGCTTGCAGTGTAGCTGGGTGCACTGTGTGGGGGTGCTGTGTCTGCAGGGTAGCTGGGTGCACTGTATATCCGGGCGGTGCAGTTCATGCAGTGTAGCTGGGTGGTGCAGTGCAGCTGGATGGTTCAGTGCCTGCAGTGTAGCTGGGTGCACTGTGTAGCTGGAGGTGCAGTGCCTGCAGTGTAGCTGGGTGCACTGTGTAGCCGGGTGGTGCAGTGCCTGCAGTGTAGCTGGGTGCACTGTGTAGCCGGGTGGTGCAGTGCCTGCAGTGTAGCTGGGTGCACTGTGTAGCCGGGTGGTCAGTGCCTGCAGTGTAGCTGGGTGCACTGTGTAGCCGGGTGGTGCAGTGCCTGCAGTGTAGCTGGGTGCACTGTGTAGCCGGGTGGTGCAGTGCCTGCAGTGTAGCTGGGTGCACTGTGTAGCCGGGTGGTCAGTGCCTGCAGTGTAGCTGGGTGCACTGTGTAGCCGGGTGGTGCAGGCCTGCAGTGTGCGGGTGCATGTGGTAGCCGGGTGGTGCAGTGCCTGCAGTGTAGCTGGGTGCATGTGTAGCCGGGTGTCAGTGCCTCAGTGTAGCTGGGTGCACTGTGTAGCCGGTGGTGCAGTGCCTGCAGTGTAGCTGGTGCACTGTGTAGCCGGGTGGTGCAGGCCGCCAGTGAGGGTGCACTGTGAGCCAGGTTCAGGCCCAGTGAGTGGGGCCTGGAGAGGGTGGTCAGTGCCTCAGTCAGCTGGCGTCAGCGGTACCGGCCGGGCAGCCCTGCATGAGCTGGATGCAGTGTAGCCGGTGGCAGCCGGGCCCATGTAGCGGTGCACTGAGCCCGAGAAGGCCAGGCCTCAGAGCTGGGTGCACTGGTAGCCGGGGGGCAGTGCCGCTAGCTGGTGCACTGTGTAGCCGGGATGTGCAGTGCACGCAGTGTAGCTGGGTGCACCAACGTGGTAGCCGGAGGTGCAGGCCTGCAGTCGTAGACTGGGTGCACTGTGTAGCCAGATGGCAGTGCCTGCAGTGACAGCTGGGGCACTGTGTACCCGGTGGTCAGTGCCCTGCAGTGAAGCCTGGGCTGCACTAGTAGCCGGGTGTGCAGTGCCATGCAGTGTAGACTGAGTGCACTGGTAGCCGGTGGTGCAGTGCCTGCAGTGTAGCTGGGTGCACTGTGTAGCCCGGGTGGTTCAGTCCTGCAGTAGCTGGGTGCACTGTGTAGCCGGGTTCAGTGCCTGCAGGTAGCTGGGTGCACTGTGTAGCCGGGGGTGCAGTGCCTGCAGCTGTAGCTGGGAGCACGTGTAGCCGGATGGTCATGCCTGCAGATGTAGCTGGGTGCACTGTGTAGCCGGTGGTCAGTGCCTGCAGTGACACTGGGTGCACTGTAGCCGGGGGTCAGTGCCTCAGTGTAGCGGGTGCACGGTAGCCGGGTGGTCAGTGCCTGCAGTGTAGCTGGTGCACTGTGTAGCCGGGGTGCAGTGCCTGCAGTAGCTGGTGCACTGTGTAGCCGGGTGGTGCAGTGCCTGCAGTTAGCTGGGTGCACTGTGTACCGTGGTCAGTGCCTGCAGTGTAGCTGGTGCACTGTGTAGCCGGTGGTCAGTGCCTGCAGTGTAGCTGGTGCACTGTGTAGCCGGGGGTGCAGTGCCTGCAGTGTAGCTGGTGCACTGTGTAGCCGGTGGTGCAGTGCCTGCAGTGTAGCTGGGTGCACTGTGTAGCCGGGTGGTGCAGTGCCTGCAGTAGCTTGCATGGACCGGCACCATGATGTAGCGGCAGGTAGCCGTAGCCAGTAGCTGCAGTGTAGCCGCAGGTCAGTTAGCACTGTGTAGCCGATGTCAGTCCTCAGTGTAGCTGGGTGCACTGTGTAGCCGGTGGCAGTGCCTGCAGTGTAGCTGGGTGCACTGTGTAGCCGGTGGTCAGCCCAGTGACGTGCAGTGTAGCCTGTGCAGCCCTGATGGCCTAGCCGGGTGTGCAGTGCCTCAGTGTAGCTGGTGCACTGTGTAGCCGGCA
Organism: Oophaga sylvatica; assembly: GCA_033576555.1. Classification (NCBI taxonomy): domain Eukaryota; kingdom Metazoa; phylum Chordata; class Amphibia; order Anura; family Dendrobatidae; genus Oophaga; species Oophaga sylvatica. Next base: position 25,710 of record JARQOD010008463.1, read on the forward strand.
GTAGGACTGGCCGTGCCAGTCACTGCAGTGCACGGACGGCAGTGCCTCATGAGCTGGGTGCACTGTGTAGCCGGGGTGCAGTGCCTGCAGTGTAGCTGGGTGCACTGTGTAGCCGGGTGGTGCAGTGCGCAGTGTAGCGTGCAGTACGGGTCATGCTCGTTAGCTGGGTGCACTGTACCGGTGTGAGTCCTGCAGGCGGTGCACTGGTACGTGTGCAGTGCCTGCAGCTGTCAGACCTTGGGTGCACCTGCTGTAGGGCCGGTCGGTGTCAGTGCCTGCAGTGTAGCTGGGTGCACTGTGTAGCCGGGTGGTGCAGTGCCTGCAGTGTAGCTGGGTGCACTGTGTAGCCGGGTGGTCAGTGCCTGCAGTAGCTGGGTGCACTGTGTAGCCGTGGTGCAGTGCCTGCAGTGTAGCTGGTGCACTGTGTAGCCGGGTGGTGCAGTGCCTGCAGTGTAGCTGGTGCACTGTGTAGCCGGTGGTGCAGTGCCTGCAGTGTAGCTGGGTGCACTGTGTAGCCGGGTGTGCAGCTGCAGTGTAGCTGGGTGCAGACCGTGTCAGCCCGAGTGCACCTGGCAGTGCCGCAGGCTCCGTACTGCAGTGAGCCCGGTACGTCAGTGCCGCAGTAGCTGGGTGCACTGTGTAGCCGGGCAGTGAGTAGCAGTGCCTGCAGTGTGAGTAGCGGCCTGCAGCTGAGGCGGTACCGTAGGTGCAGTGCCTGCAGTGTAGCTGGGGCACTGTGTAGCCCGTGCGCATGAGCTGGCAGTAGCCTGCACAGTGTAGCTGGGTGCACTGTGTAGCCGGTAGTCCAGTAGGCCCCAGTCCTGCAGTGTAGCTGGGCCAACTGTGTAGCCGGTGGTGCAGTGCCTGCAGTGTAGCTGGGCACTGTGTACCGGGTGGTCAGGCCTGCATGAGCTGGGCAGTGACCGGTGGGCAGGCCTGCAGTGTACTGTGCACTTGTAGCCGTGGTGCAGTCCTGCAGTGTAGCTGGTCAGTGACCGGTGGCAGCCTCATGTAGCAGTGCACTGTGTAGCCGGTGCAGTGCCTCGAGCTGTACAGAGCACGCATGTACCCGGAGTGTGCAGTGCCTGCAGGTAGCATGGAGTCACGTGTAGCCCCAGGGCCCGAGCGGCACGGACCGGGAGGGGGTCGGTGGGCAGTGCGTTTTTGCAGTGCAGGTCAGCGCATCCACGTGTCCTGTGTTTGTGAGTTACATCAGCTGCCACGTGTTACACATGCAGCAGGCCCCGCCCCGCACATGCAGAGTACAGGACAGCCCCCCAAAAAGAGCACCAGAACCCAAAGACCAGCTAGCTAGATGGGGCGGACCCAGAATCCTCATTACCCCAGACAGCAGAGCACCAGACCCCAGAGGACCCCCAGACAGCAGAGCACCAGACCCCAGAGGACCCCCAGACAGCAGAGCACCAGACCCCAGAGGACCCCCAGACAGCAGAGCACCGACCCCAGAGGACCCCCAGACAGCAGAGCACCGGACCCCAGAGGACCCCCAGACAGCAGAGCACCGGACCCCAGAGGACCCCCAGACAGCAGAGCACCGACCCCAGAGACCCCCAGACAGCAGAGCACCGACCCCAGAGGACCCCCAGACAGCAGAGCACCGACCCCAGAGGACCCCCAGACAGCAGAGCACCGGACCCCAGAGGACCCCCAGACAGCAGAGCACCAGACCCCAGAGGACCCCCAGACAGCAGAGCACCGGACCCCAGAGACCCCCAGACAGCAGAGCACCGGACCCCAGAGGACCCCCAGACAGCAGAGCACCGGACCCCAGAGGACCCCCAGACAGCAGAGCACCGGACCCCAGAGGACCCCCAGACAGCAGAGCACCAGACCCCAGAGGACCCCCAGACAGCAGAGCACCGACCCCAGAGGACCCCCAGACAGCAGAGACCGACCCCAGAGGACCCCCAGACAGCAGAGCACCGACCCCAGAGGACCCCCAGACAGCAGGCACCAGACCCAGAGGACCCCAGACAGCAGGCACCGACCCCAGAGGACCCCCAGACAGCAGAGACCGACCCCAGAGGACCCCCCAGACAGCAAGCACCGACCCCAGAGGACCCCAGACAGCAGAGCACCGACCCAGAGGACCCCCAGACTGCAGAGCACCAGACCCAGAGGACCCCAGACAGCAGAGCACCGACCCCAGAGGACCCCCAGACGCAGAGCACCAGACCCAGAGACCCCCCCAGACGCAGAGCACCGACCCCAGAGGACCCCCCAGACAGCAGAGCACCAGACCCCAGAGGACCCCCAGACAGCAGAGCACCGGACCCCAGAGGACCCCCCAGACAGCAGAGCACCGACCCCAGAGGACCCCCAGACAGCAGAGCACCAGACCCCAGAGGACCCCCAGACTGCAGAGCACCAGACCCCAGAGGACCCCCAGACAGCAGAGCACCGGACCCCAGAGGACCCCCAGACAGCAGAGCACCGGACCCCAGAGGACCCCAGACTGCAGAGCACCGGACCCCAGAGGACCCCCAGACAGCAGAGCACCAGACCCCAGAGGACCCCAGACAGCAGAGACCGACCCCAGAGACCCAGACAGCAGAGCACCGACCCAGAGGACCCCAGACGCAGAGCACCGGACCCCAGAGGACCCAGACTGCAGAGCACCGACCCCAGAGACCCCCAGACACAGAGCACCGACCCCAGAGGACCCAGACTGCAGAGCACCGACCCCAAACAGAGGACCCCCCAGACTGCAGAGCACCAGAACCTCCAGAGGACCCCCCCAGACAGCAGAGCACTAGAACAGCTTTCACAGCGTATATGCGGACCGCACTGAGACAGCGCTATATGCGGACTCCACACTGCAGGCTGCCCCGTACACTCTACATGATCGCACGTGTGCTCCGGAGCAATGTCCCGGCAGTGGATGCTCTTACCATGCTGCGAGTGGCCCCTGCCTCCCGGACTGTCTGTAACTTCTGCTGTGGCCCCTGGGCTGGAGCTGCTCCCGCAGTCTACAGGTGGCCCCTGGCTCTTGGTCCCCAGCAGCTCTTCCAGCCTGTGAGTGGCCCTTGGCTCCCGGTCTGTGTGGCCCCTGGGAGACGCTACTCTCTCTAGCGACCAACTGTCATTGTCAGCCGGCTTTTCTTAAAGGCGAAGTTGCATCATCTTCGGCGGCGGCGGCTGTGGAAGGAGGTGACGGCCCCGGCTCCTCCTGTCACTGCTAAGACTCCCTCCCCCGTGACAGGCAGCGCGGCGATGACGGTTGTGGCCCCCGAGCCTCTGGAGTGCGAGCTTCTGGGGGCAGTCACGTGACGCTGGCTCCGATCAGATACATTGTAGCTTTCCTCACTTGTTACTATGTTTCATTCATTTCTTCTTCGTTCCTGGCTGAGAACAGCGGACTGTGCTGAGAATAGGACGCGTTATACAGGGGGAGAGGGGGCGACACCATCATATGGATGTAATGTTATATCGGTGATATCACGTAGTGATGATTATGTCGGTGATGTCACGTAGTGATGATTATGTCGGTGATGTCACGTAGAGATGATTATGTCGGTGATGTCACGTAGAGATGATTATGTCGGTGATATCACGTAGTGATGATTATGTCGGTGATGTCACGTAGAGATGATTATGTCGGTGATGTCACGTAGAGATGATTATGTCGGTGATGTCACGTAGAGATGATTATGTCGGTGATGTCACGTAGTGATGATTATGTCGGTGATGTCAGTAGAGATGATTATGTCGGTGATATCACGTAGTGATGATTATGTCGGTGATGTCACGTAGAGATGATTATGTCGGTGATTCACGTAGTGATGAATTGTCGGTGATGTCACGTAGAGATGATTATGTCGTGATGTCACGTAGTGATGATTATGTCGGTGATGTCACGTAGATGATGATTATGTCGGTGATTCACGTAGAGATGATTATGTCGGTGATGTCACGTAGAGATGATTATGTCGGTGATGTCACGTAGTGATGATTATGTCGGTGATATCACGTAGAGATGATTATGTCGGTGATGTCACGTAGAGATGATTATGTCGGTGATGTCACGTAGTGATGATTATGTCGGTGATGTCACGTAGAGATGATTATGTCGGTGATTCACGTAGTGATGATTATGTCGGTGATGTCACGTAGAGATGATTATGTCGGTGATGTCACGTAGTGATGATTATGTCGTGATGTCACGTAGGAGATATGTCGGTGATGTACGTAGAGATGATTATGTCGGTGATGTCACGTAGTGATGATTATGTCGGTGATTCACGTAGAGATGATTTGTCGGTGATGTCACGTAGGATGATTATGTCGGTGATGTCACGTAGGATGATTATGTCGGTGATGTCACGTAGGATGATTATGTCGGTGATGTCAGGTAGTGATGATTATGTCGGTGATATCACGTAGTGATGATTATGTCGGTGATGTCACGTAGAGATGATATGTCGGTGATGTCACGTAGAGATGATTATGTCGTGATGTCACGTAGAGATGATTATGTCGGTGATGTCACGTAGAGATGATTATGTCGGTGATGTCACGTAGTGATGATTATGTCGGTGATGTCACGTAGAGATGATTATGTCGGTGATGTCACGTAGTGATGATTATGTCGGTGATGTCACGTAGAGATGATTATGTCGGTGATGTCACGTAGAGATGATTATGTCGGTGATGTCACGTAGAGATGATTATGTCGGTGATGTCACGTAGTGATGATTAGTCGGTGATGTCACGTAGAGATGATTATGTCGGTGATGTCACGTAGAGATGATTATGTCGGTGATGTCACGTAGTGATGATTATGTCGGTGATGTCACGTAGGATGATTATGTCGGTGATGTCACGTAGTGATGATTATGTCGGTGATGTCACGTAGAGATGATTTGTCGGTGATGTCACGTAGAGATGATTTGTCGGTGATGTCACGTAGAGATGATTATGTCGGTGATATCACGTAGTGATGATTATGTCGGTGATTCACGTAGAGATGATTGTCGGTGATGTCACGTAGAGATGATTATGTCGGTGATGTCACGTAGTGATGATTATGTCGGTGATGTCACGTAGTGATGATTTGTCGGTGATGTCACGTAGAGATGATTATGTCGGTGATTCACGTAGTGATGATTATGTCGGTGATGTCACGTAGAGATGATTATGTCGGTGATATCACGTAGAGATGATTATGTCGGTGAATATCACGTAGTGATGATTATGTCTGTGATGTCAGTAAGATGTATTATGCGGTATGATTCACGTAGAGATATTTGTCGGTGATTATACTCCAGAGCTGCATTCACTATTCTGGGTGCAGTCACTGTGTACATACATTAATTACTGATCCTGAGTTACATCTGTATTATACTCCAGAGCTGCATTCACTATTCTGCTGGTGCAGTCACTGTGTACATACATTACATTACTGTTCCTGATGTTACATCCTGTATTATACTCCAGAGCTGCACTCACTATTCTGCTGGTGCAGTCACTGTGTACATACATTACATTACTGATCCTGAGTTACATCCTGTATTATACTCCAGAGCTGCACTCACTATTCTGCTGGTTGCAGTCACTGTGTACATACATTACATTACTGATCCTGAGTTACATCCTGTATTATACTCCAGAGCTGCAGTCACTATTCTGCTGTTGCAGTCACTGTGTACATACATTACATTACGATCCTGAGTTACATCCTGTATTATACTCCAGAGCTGCACTCACTATTCTGCTGGTGCAGTCACTGTGTACATACTTAAATTACTGATCCTGAGTTACATCCTGTATTATACCCCAGAGCTGCACTCACTATTCTGCTGGTGCAGTCACTGTGTACATACATTAATTACTGATCCTGAGTTACATCCTGTATTATACCCAGAGCTGCACTCACTATTCTGCTGGTGCAGTCACTGTGTACATACATTACATTACTGATCCTGAGTTACACCTGTATTATACTCCAGAGCTGCACTCACTATTCTGCTGGTGCAGTCACTGTGTACATACATTACATTACTGATCCTGAGTTACTCCTGTATTATACCCCAGAGCTGCACTCACTATTCTGCTGGTGCAGTCACTGTGTACATACATTACATTACTGATCCTGAGTTACATCCTGTATTATACCCAGAGCTGCACTCACTATTCTGCTGGTGCAGTCACTGTGTACATACATTATATTACTGATCCTGAGTTACCTCCTGTATTATACTCCAGAGCTGCACTCACTATTCTGCTGGTGCAGTCACTGTGTACATACATTATATTACTGATCCTGAGTTACATCCTGTATTATACTCCAGAGCTGCACTCACTATTCTGCTGGTGCAGTCACTGTGTACATACATTACATTACTGATCCTGAGTTACATCCTGTATTATACTCCAGAGCTGCACTCACTATTCTGCTGGTGCAGTCACTGTGTACATACATTACATTACTGATCCTGAGTTACATCCTGTATTACCAGCTCCTCATATTCTGCTGGTCATCACTGTTACAACATACATTCTATCCTGATTACATCCGTATACTCCAGAGTGCACTCACTATTCTGCTGGTGCAGTCACTGTGTACTACATTACATTACTGATCCTGAGTTACATCCTGTATTATACTCCAGAGCTGCACTCACTATTCTGCTGGTGCAGTCACTGTGTACATACATTACATTACTGATCCTGAGTTACATCCTGTATCTCTTTTATTATAAAAATACAAAACTAAACTTACAGACAAACTCAATAACAAAAACATTATCCATAAATCCCAAAAGTCCAATGTCCAACAGATATATAGAAACAAAACGTTTCTCCATTTCATTAACACCCCCGGCAAGGGAAGCTATATCCTTTTTTTTTTCCCTCATACACTCATACCCATGCATTCACCTCTAGAAAAAAAAAAAAAAATTCAGCCAACTGCCCTAAAGAAAGTAAATAGGCCACCTGGCCAAAATTAATGATACAATCTTCATATACATATATATACACACATACATATACCTCGTAATCTAACATATTTTTTTTTTTTTTTTTTATTATTTTTCCTAAACTAAACCACCACCATTCCCCAAAGGTCCCACAAAAGTTTGTGGCCTATCACACCAGGTCCCACGAAAGTTTGTGGCCTTTCTTACACAGCAAATCTTCTTGGCATCCCGCCGGACGTCCATTCTCCAAAACCCATCCCCCCTCCCCCCAAGAAACACCCCACCCCACCTAAACTAAATCCCCCTACAAGCATTATAGTACACATACAACATATATATACAGTATATCTACACAACCTTATAATAACATATATCAATAATACCACCTATCAATAATAACCACTACACACCTTAACCATGACCAAAGAACAGGCCCAAGTTCAATGCTTGCAAGCCCTATACCCGGGTTACCAATTACAAAACAAAAATCTATGAGTGAGGGTTACAGCCCACCACCAGGAACTGGAGACCATAGAGGCTCTCATCCTAATCTACCGCACATCACCCTGACCCTCCCTAACAACACAAAAGAGAAAATCCTGTCCCTATAGCCCTACCAACCTCTCCCTACCTGTCCCTCACTGACCCTCACTACCAACCTAATACTAACTACCTGTCCCTAAAGACTGTCCCTATTCTGTCCCTACACATCTATCTGACCCTACAAAATAAAGATAAAAGGATAAAGAATACTAACTCAGCCCTATCACAGGCACACAGAACCTAACTCTCCCTAGGGCACATTAAAGGAGAAACCCCTCCATAGGAGAGAGGCCCTCCCTGCACCCAGCCTCTCAAACTCCAGGGAGCGCACTTTTGCCAGGTCACCCAGGATGTTCCTAATCACCTCTTCCCTGGGGAGGACTTTCCGCTGAGTAGACACTAGACACCGTGCATTCCACGTGCAGAACCTAGTTACTAAACTAACTAAGAAAACAGTGCCCCGATCTCGGCCACCAAGGGACCTGAATGCCCCATAGGCCCACTCCGCATAGGAGAGGCCTGCCAGCCTGGGCCAGCCAATGGAAGCACCCACCCTGCTGTAGACCTCTGTATTAAAAGGACACCGAAGCAGGAAGTGCTCCATGCTTTCAAGCATGCCACCACACTCCTCGCGGGGACAATCCCGGTCATCAGAGCTCCTGCACTCAGGTTGTCCCTCACATACAGCTTCCCATGGAAGCAGCGCCAAGCCAAGTCCCAAAACTTCAAGGGGATCCGCTTAGAGTTCAATAACCCGAGCCCCACCTCCAGATCCCGGCTTGGGCAATCCCTGAGCGCCAGGGGCTTCTGAAAGTGGGTCAACAGGACCCTATTGTCAAGAAACCTTCTTGACATGGTCCTGATCTCCCACACTCCCAGACCCCACCGACGGATCACCTTCAGAACCGGGGTAACGTAAGCCGGAAGATGCCCATGAGGTGTACGAAGGTCCTTCACCTGTCCTCCTGTCTCCCATTCCTGGAAGAAAGGCCGAAACCATCCCCTACAGGAGAATACCCACGAGGAGCCCTCTCTGACCAGGGTTGGCGATGTTTGCCTTAAGAAAGGTGTTTACTAGAAACACCACTGGGTTGACCATACCCAACCCTCCTAGTCTCCTCGTGCGGTACGTACCTCCCTCTTGATTAGGTTCAGCCTGTTTCCCCATAATAATTGGAAAAACAGGCTGTAGACCCGTGTCCAAAGAGGCTCTGGCAAGATGCAGACACTGCCCAGATATATTAGCAAAGGAAGCAAATAGCCCTTGGCAAGACTTACCCTTTCCCTTAGGGTCAAGGACCAACCCTTCCACTGATCCACCTTCTGGGGGGCAATCTTAAGTCTGCCCTCCCAGTTTTGCTGGGGATAGTCCCCCGGGCCGAAACTGATGCCTAATATTTTTGCTGTGGCCTGAGGCCCTGGAAGGGTGTCCGGGAGATCAAAGCTTGGATCTCCCCCTCCCAGCCAGAGACTCTCACACTTGTCCCGGTTGATCATGGACCCGGATGCCACTGAGTAGCGTTCAACCTCAGACATCACCCAATCTGCCTCCTCTCTCGAGATACAAAAAGGGAAACGTCGTCAGCGTACGCCACTACCCTCAAGGCGGCCTCTGGCTCCACCTGGTCCATCCCGACTCCCACCAACGGTCCGCGCTCCCCCTCCTTAAAAGGGGGTCGATCGCGAACACGTATAACAATGGGCTCAGAGGACAGCCCTGGCGGACACCAGACCTCACCTCAAAAGGGTGTCCGACCCAACCGTTCACAAGCGGAAAAGTCTCTGCCCCATTGTATAAAAACTCTTAACCAATCAACAAACCTCCCAGGCAGACCATACCTCAGAAGGACGGACCAGAGGTACTCATGGTTAACCCGGTCAAAGGCCTTTGCCTGTCTAAGGGACAGCAAGTACCCCTTCCAGTGACCTGCCCTGCCCTGCTCCACTGCCTCTCGGACACCGAGCACAGCACTAAATGTACTGCGGCCTGGAACAGAGCAGTGCTGGGCCCCTGAAAGGAGCCGGGGTGCAAACTTCACCAACCGATTAAAAAGCACCTTTGCCAGAACCTTTCGGTCCGTATTGAGAAGCGCTATGGGACGCCAATTCTCAATACGGGACAGTCTTTACCCTTTGACAGGATAATCAGGGCTGACTTCCTCATTGAACTGGTAGAGTGGGCCGAGGAGAGGCACTCATTAAACACCTCAGTCAAGAAGGGGACCAAAGAGTCCCGAAAAA
>JARQOD010008464.1:0-35434 GCA_033576555.1 Oophaga sylvatica
GTGTGGTGAGCGCTATGAAGCCCCAAGTGCTTCACAGAAGTTTATAATGTACAGCCGTAAAAACAAAAAAAATCTATATTTTTTTACAAAAATAATATTTTCGCCCCCAGTTTTTTATTTTCCCAAGGGTAACAGAAGAAATAGGACAAATTTCACAATAACTCTTGGGGTCCAGAGTACGCTGATACCCCATATGTGGGGATAAACTACTGTTTGGACGCATGGCAGAGCTCAGAAGTGAAGGAACACCGTTTGACTTTTTCAACGCAGAATTGGCTGGAATGGAGATCAGACGCCATGTCACATTTGGAGAGCCCCTGATGTGCCTAAACAGCGGAAACCCCCCAATTCTAATTCCAACCCTAACCCCAACACACCCCTAACCCTAGTCCCAACCCTAATCCCAACCCTAACCCTAATCCTAACTCTAACCCTAATCCTAACTTTAGCGCCAACCCTAACCCTAACTTTAGCCGAAACCCTAACCCTAATGGGAAAATGGAAATAAATACATTTTTTTTATTTTATTATTTTTCTCTAACTAAGGGGGTGATAAAGGGGGGTTTGATTTACTATTTATAGCGGGTTTTTATGATTGGCAGCTGTCACGCTAAAAAAAGCCTTTTATTGCAAAAAGTAGTTTTTTGCATCGCCACATTTTGAGAGCTATAATTTTTGCATATTTTGGCCCACAGAGTCATGTGAGGTCTTAATTTTTGCGGGACGAGGTGACGCTTTTATTGGTACCATTTTTGAGCACGTGACATTTTTTGATCGCTTTTTATTTCGATTTTTGGGAGGTTAGAATGAACAAAAATCAGCAATTTATGAATTTCTTTTGGGTGAGGCGTTTTTATTGTTCCGCGTGTGGTAAAATCGATAAAGCAGTTTTATTCTTCGGGTCAGTACGATTACGGCGATACCTCAATTATATCATTTTTTTATGTTTTGGCGCTTTTATAGAATAAAAACAATTTTATATAAAAAATAATTATTTTTGCATCGCTTTATTCTGCGAGCTATAACTTTTTTATTTTTTTGCTGATGATGCAGTGTGATGGCTCGTTTTTTGCGGGACAAGATGACGTTTTCAGCGGTACCATGTTTGTTTATATCGGTCTTTTTGATCGCGTGTTATTCCACTTTTTGTTCAGCGGTATGATGATAAAGCACTGATTTTTTGCTTCGTTTTTATTTTATTTTTTTAAGGGGTTCACAAAAGGGGTTAACTAGTGGACAGTTTTATAGGGGGGGTCGTTACGGATGCGGCGATACCATATATGTGTACTTTTATTGTTTTATTTTTTTTATTTACAATAAGTAATGAATTTATTGGGGAATATTTTTTTTTTTTTTTAATTATTTTGGATTTTTTTTTACACATGTTTATTTTTACTTTTTTTTACTTTTTTACTTTGTCCCAGGGTGGGACATCACTGTATTTCATCAGATCGCTGGTGTGACAGTGTGCACAGCACTCTGTCACACCAGCGATGTGACAGGCAGTGCAGGACGCTTCCTCATGCCTGCTCTCGGCAGGCACTGAGGAAGCCGCCTCCCTCCAGGATCCCAGCGCCATCTTGGATCCGGGTCCTGGGAGGGAGGAAGCCGTCAGAGCAGTGCAATCACATCGCGCTGCTCTGAGGGTCTCAGGGGGGCGCGCAGGGAGCCCCCACCCTGCGCGATACTCCCCTGTGCCCCCAGTACACCGCGATCATGTTTGATCGCGGTGTGCAAGGGGTTAATGTGCCGGGAGCGGTCCGTGACCGCTCCTGACACACAGTCACGGGTGTCAGCTGTGATAATCAGCTTACACCCGGCGGCGATTAGCTGCGCTCCCTCCGGGAGCGCAGCTAATCGCCTATGACGTACTATCCGGTCCATGGTCAGAATGGCACGGGTTTTATGGACGGGATAGTACGTCTAATGTCAGAGAGGGGTTAAACTTCTTTTTTATTAAAGTGTGTGTGTTTGATTTTTCTTTCATACAATAGGATTAATAATTGATAGTTGTCTAATTGACAGCTCTCAATTATTAACCTGGCTTAAAGTGACCTTTTAATTGCAAGGTCATTTTAACCCCTTATTAACCCATTCGCCACCGCTACAGGGCAATGGGAATAGACGGGCAAAGTGCCAGAAAGGGCAAATCTAATTAGAGATTTGCCCTTTCTGGGGTGTCTGGGGGCAGATGTTAGTAGCCGGGGGGGCCAAAAATAATGGTCCCTCCTGGGCTATTATTATCTGCCCCCACTCACTGGCTTTGTCTGTCTGGTTGCGAAAATAGGGCGGGAGCCCACGCATTTTTTTTCAGCAATTTTACACCTCATATATATATATACATGTCATTAAATTTGTGACACATATATATATATATTTATAGTTCATACACTTCTACATAGTATAATAGCCGCTAATTCAATTGCAGCCTTTTGTGAAAATGCAGAACCCGACATGAAATGACACTTGGTGTACATAGGGTTAACCATGTCTTTTCATGTAGTTTGATATCTGATTTGCACAAACAATTACATGAGTGTAAAGGGTATGCCACACTAAACAGCGTCGCTAACGAGATCGCTAAAAAACGTCACTATTTAGCGATCTCGTTAGTGACGTTGTTCAGTGTGGCATGTAGCAACGACGTGGCCCCTGCTGAGATCCTGCTGTGATCTCGTTCGTCGCTGACATCGGTCCGGACCCTATTTTTATCGTCGGCGTCCCGCTGGTAAGTATATATCGCTGAGTGTGGCACCTTTTTTTAGCGATTTAGCGGTATTTTTGTACCGCTAAAGTCGTTAAGGAGATCGCTAACCGCGATAGCGTCCTTAACGACATCGCTAAATTAAGCCGCTACTAGCGATATTGAAACTATCCCGCTAGCGATCGCATTAGTATGCGTCGTTATCGTGATCGCTAGCGGGATAGTTTAGTGTGGCAGTACCTTAAGTGTGCAAAATTTCACACCTGTAGGGGTTAATTAAAGGTGTAAATTCGTAGCAAAAAAGTCTGTTTTTTTTACAACGAATTTACACCTTTAATTAACCCCTACAGGTGTGAAATTTTGCACACATAGACTGATGTAATTGTTTGTGCAAATCAGATTGCAAACGACATGAAAAGACATGGTTAACCCTATGTACACCAAGTGTCATTTCATGTCGGGTGCTTCTGTCTTTTCACAGAAGCCGGCTTTACCCGGCAATTGAATCAGAGGATATTTTACTATGTAGAAGTGTATAAACTATACATATATGTATATATATATGTCACAATGACATGTATATATATATATATATATGTATTCTATGTGTGTATATTTAGTGTTTACAAGGAAATAAAGGTTTTTTTTAGTTGCGATTAGTGTTGAGCGATACGATAATGCAAATATCGGCTATCGGACGATATTAGCTCTATCGGCCTTTCGATAATTCGTTTCGATATTTTCGTCTTATCGAATACCGGAATCGGATTTGTCACTGTCACTGTCTGTGTCCGTCGGTCGGGTCTGTCACTGTCAGTGTCCGTCGGTCGGGTCTGTCAGGAGTCAGCGGCACTTACCTGGCAGAAGATCTCCGGCGGTCACGGCCTGGACTGCTTCATGGCCGCCATCCTCTTCTCCCCGGCGGTCACATGCAGTTTCTCGCGATAACTGCAGTGACTGCTGGGTAATCCCGGCCGTAAAGCAGTCAGTCCGATGACGTCACCGCCGGGGAAGCAGGTAATCAGCTGTGCTGCGTCGCGATGACAGGCTCTGCCTGTCATTGCGATGTAGCAGAGCTGGATCGTCGTGGGACTGTCGTTACTATGGACTGCGTCGGACAGGTGGTATACTGTTGGTTTGTTTTTTTTCTTTTTTTACAGGAGATCGATGGCGTCGCAGGAATGAGAGAGTAATAAAAGAAATGAAAAGTGTGTTGTCTCTTTTATTTCATTAAAATACTTTTTTCTTGCTTTGTCTTTTTTTTATGCATTTAATAACTTTGGGATTAATAATGGATCGGTGTCTTATTGACACCTCTCCATTATTAACCGGGCTTATTGTCACCGTGCAATCAACGGTGACATTAACCCCTTATTACCCCGCTTGCCACCGCTACAGGGCAAGTGGGAAGAGCCGGGTAAAGTGCCACAATTGGCACATCTTTTGATGCGCCAAATGTGGGGCTGCTGTAGCCTGGTATTATCAGGCTGTTGAGGGCCAAAATCCATGTGCCTTGACAGTTTTTAATACCAGGCCGCAGCAGTCTGCATTTTACTTGGCTGGTTAACAAAAATAGGGGACCCCTACGCCGTTTTTTTTTCGAGGGGATCCCCTATTTTGTTTAACCAGCCAAGCTAAGCAGACTGCTGTGGCCTGGTATTATCAGGCTTGCAAGGTCCATGGATATTGGATCCTTACCAGCCTGAAAAACCAGGCCTCAGCGGTCTGCTTCATCTGGCTGGTTAACAAAAATAGGGGGGACCCCACGCCAATTTTTTTCAAGGGGATCCCCTATTTTTGTTAATCAGCCAAGATATGCAGACTGCTGTGGCCTGGTATTATCAGGCTGGCAAGGTCCATGGATCTTGGCTCCTTAACAGCCTGAAAATCCAGGCCTCAGCGGTCTGCTTCATCTGGCTGGTTAACAAAAATAGGGGGGACCCCACGCCAATTTTTTTCGAGGGGATCCCCTATTTTTGTTAACCAGTTCCCTCTGACGTCACGGATTGTGTCCCTGGCTGACCTGAAGTGAAAGTGGAAAGCAATCAATTAAGCTTTCCACTTCCTCTCCTGTCAGCCAGGAGAGGAGCTCATTCATTTGGGGGTTTACTGTGAGGCTGCAGCATTAGCTGCGGTCCCTGCAGTAAACATTAACCCTTTCTGAAGGATTACACCGTGGGACCTGACTGTACATCGGATTGGTAAGAATAATTTGCTTTATTATTTTATTTTTATTACAGGAAATGGTTTTAGCAGGAAAATAAAATATGGTCAAAAACTGTGTGATTATTTCATTAAACTTTTTTATTAAAGTGTGTGTGTTTGATTTTTCTTTCATACAATAGGATTAATAATTGATAGTTGTCTAATTGACAGCTCTCAATTATTAACCTGGCTTAAAGTGACCTTTCAATTGCAAGGTCATTTTAACCCCTTATTAACCCATTCGCCACCGCTACAGGGCAATGGGAATAGACGGGCAAAGTGCCAGAAAGGGCAAATCTAATTAGAGATTTGCCCTTTCTGGGGTGTCTGGGGGCAGATGTTAGTAGCCGGGGGGGGGGCAAAAATAATGGTCCCTCTCTGGGCTATTATTATCTGCCCCCACTCACTGGCTTTGTCTGTCTGGTTGCGAAAATAGGGCGGGAGCCCACGCATTTTTTTTCAGCAATTTTACACCTCATATTGTCACGCGGTCTTATGATATGTGTACGATGTCAGTAAACTATTCTTAAAAGAACAACACTCTATACAACATATAGATTAGCAACATCAGCATGTAAATATAGAATAGATTTACCTGACACGATATCCGTTGAACTCAGGGTTAATCTTGAGGACTTGATACACTGTCACAGGAAAGAGAAGGACCGGGGGTCTAACCTGACCCTAAACTGGGGTCCTAACTAATCCCTCACCTTGGAGGTACTGATAATGGTTCAGAGGTCCAAGTCTCCAGCCTAACCCTGTCTCCTATCAGTCCCTGAACCCTGTAATCAGTCCTAAGAAGGATTCTGATTACCACCAAAGGGATATGGGCTGATCTCTGCTAAATACACAGATTAGACATATAAGACAGACTGGAGAAAACACAGACTTGCATACACACTCAAACACAGAAGGAACATAAATGATCTGGGATATTAAACTCTAAGCAAGGTGAGCTTAAAACAACTAAGGAGCTCTTTAACTTAAGTCTATACAGATACAATCCTATCTGTGGTCTGCATGAAGAATTTCACTGGCAACTCCCAAAACAGACAACCAAGGATTTAAAGGAAACCAATCAACAAATAATCAATTGCAGCCGGGAGAAACTGAACCCAGTCCCAGAACCGAGCACAGACAGAATTAACTCCCTCACTGCCAAACACAAAGAAACAGCAACTCAGCTGTGAGAAGTCAGAATGTGCAACCGCGACGATCCTCGTGGCGATGCACACATGACAGTACCCCCCCTTCTACGAGGGGCCTCCGGACCCTCATGGCCAGGTCTGCCCGGGTGAGTTCTGTGGAAGGTCCGAACCAACCGATCTGCGTTAATGTCAGACGCAGGAACCCACGTCCTCTCCTCTGGACCATACCCCTTCCAATGCACCAAGTACTGAAGGGACCGGCGATTCAGACGTGAGTCAATGATCTTTGACACTTGAAACTCCAAGTTACCATTGACCACCACTGGAGGAGGAGGTAGAGGTGACGGTATGACTGGTGCCACGTACCTCTTAAGTAATGACTTGTGGAACACATTGTGGATTTTAAACGTAGGAGGGAGGTCCAGACGAAATGCCACAGGATTAATTATGGAACTGATCCTGTACGGCCCGATGAATCTGGGACCCAGTTTCCAGGAGGGAACTTTAAGTTTTATATTCCTGGTAGACAACCATACCAGATCGTTCACATTCAGATCTGGACCAGAAACTCTCCTCCTATCAGCCATACTTTATAACGGTTCCCCATAGCACTCAGATTATTCAATACACCTCTCCACACTGAAGCAAGTGACGACGAGAAACGCTCCTCCTCAGGAACCCCAGAAGGGCCCCCCCCATTGAAAGTACAAAACTGGGGATGAAAACCATATGCCCCAAAAAACGGGGATTTACCAGTGGACTCGCTCCGCCTGTTGTTAAGAGCGAACTCTGCCAGAGGCAAGAAAGAAGACCAGTCCTCCTGGTTCTCTGAGACAAAACACCGAAGATAAGTCTCAAGGCTTTGATTCAGACGCTCTGTCTGACCATTGGTCTGCGGATGAAAAGCCGAGGAAAATGACAATTGCATCCCCCGACGTAAACAAAATGCCCTCCAAAATTTAGACACAAACTGAGACCCCCTATCTGACACCACATCAGAAGGCAACCCATGAAGTCTCACAATCTCCCCAATGAACACCTGTGCCAGAGTTTTAGCATTAGGGAGGGCAGGAAGAGCAATGAAATGTGCCATCTTACTGAACCTGTCAACAACCACCAGTATGACAGTTTTCCCTGACGACGGAGGAAGATCCGTAATGAAGTCCATAGACAAATGAGTCCATGGACGCTCCGGAAGTTTCAAGGGTAAGAGGGTCCCAGACGGACGGGTATGCGGGGTCTTAGAGCGAGCACAAACCCACAGGACGCGACAAAAGTTATAACATCTTTATTAACGTTAGGCCACCAAAACCGGCGAGAAAGGAGATCTAAAGTAGCCTTACTCCCTGGATGTCCTGCTAAAGCAGAATTATGATGTGCCTCAATAACCTTTTGTCTCAACTGATTTGGGACAAACAGTCTCCCTGAAGGTCCTGCAGGGGCGTCCCCCTGAGCCTCTAATACCTCCTCCTCAAGCTCAGAACATACAGCCGACACTACCACCCCCTCCTGAAGGATAGGAATCGGGTCATCCGTTTTCCCGGCCCCTGGGAAACTGCGAGACAAGGCATCAGCCTTAACATTCTTAGACCCAGGGCGATATGTGACGACAAAATTAAACCTGGTAAAAAACAACGACCATCGAGCTTGTCTGGAATTCAGACGCTTAGCAGATTCCAAATACAGCAGGTTTTTGTGATCAGTAATGACGGTAACCGGGTGGACTGCCCCTCCAAAAAGTGACGCCATTCTTCAAAAGCCAACTTAATGGCCAAAAGTTCCCTATTGCCGATATCATAATTCCTTTCGGCGGACGACAATTTCTTAGAAAAGAAAGCGCACGGATGCCATTTACCAGGGGACGGACCCTGGGACAATATTGCACCCACCCCTACGTCAGACGCGTCCACCTCCACAATGAACGGCTGTGATGCATCTGGTTGGATGAGAACGGGTGCCGAAGCAAAACATTTTTTCAAAGAGGAAAAAGCTTGGCAAGCTTTGTCCGACCATTTAGAAAAATCCGTCCCTTTTCTTGTCATGTCAGTGAGAGGTTTGACAACAGATGAGAAATTACAAATAAATTTCCGGTAGTAGTTAGCAAACCCCAGAAAACGCTGCAGAGCCTTAAGATCCTCTGGCTGATCCATTCAAGCACTGCTCTCACTTTTTCAGGGTCCATACGGAAACCGGAGGCTGACACCAAGAAACCCAAAAACTGAAGTTCCTGTACAGCAAATACACACTTTTCCAGTTTGGCGTATAGTTTATTGTCTCGCAAGATCTGCAACACCTGTCTCACATGCTCCTGGTGAGACACAAGATCTGGCGAGTAAATTAAAATGTCATCCAAATATACGACCACAAACAGCCCCACAAGGTGACGAAAAATGTCATTAACAAAATGTTGGAATACTGCTGGTGCAGTAATCAGACCAAAAGGCATGACAAGGTTCTCATAATGTCCCTCCGGCGTGTTAAACGCCGTTTTCCACTCATCCCCCTCTTTTATCCTAATCAAATTATACGCCCCCCTGAGATCCAATTTAGAGAACCATTTGGCGCCCACAATTTGATTGAAGAGATCAGGAATAAGAGGGAGAGGATACGGATCTCGAACAGTAATCCGATTAAGTTCGCGGAAATCCAAGCAAGGGCGTAGGCCTCCATCTTTTTTCTTCACAAAGAAGAACCCCGCGGCTACTGGGGAAGATGAAGGTCTAATATGCCCTTTGGCCAGACTTTCCGAAATATAGTCTTTCATAGCCTGCCTCTCAGGACCAGAAAGGTTATACAACCTAGCTTTAGGCAACTTAGCATCAGGAAGGAGATTAATAGAGCAGTCATACACGCGATGAGGAGGCAACTCCTGACACCCCTCCTCAGAGAACACATCCCCAAAGTCCTCCAAAAAAGGAGGCAATGTACTAGGCACGACCGCACTGATGACTGTGTTCATGCAGTTACTTTTGCAAAACTCACCCCATTGGCTTATCTCTCTGGACTGCCAATTAATCACAGGGTTATGTTTAACCAACCAAGGAAGTCCAACACAATGGGAGTAGGTAGACCCTCCAACACATAACAAGATAATTGTTCCCTATGTATCGCCCCTACCCGAATATCAATGTTATGGACCTCATGAACAAAGCTACCTTGGCCGAGAGGCCTGGCGTCAATGGAGAATATAGGGATCGGTTTGGCCAATACACTCAGAGGCATACCTTGAGCCTGAGCAAACTGAGCGTCAACCAGATTAGCCCGGACCCACTATCAAGAAGAACAGAAAATCTCTCCACTCTCGTACGAACCACCATCTCCACTGGTACAAGGAACTGAGAAGAACTAGCGGACGAAATACATACTCCCAGTTGTCGTCCACCACACAACCTGGGATTAACAGTTTTCCGGCAACTTTTTGCTCAACAAGGCACGGGATGGACATCCCCCAACAAAATGTCCCTCTCTCCCGCAGAAGAAACACCTTCTAGTCCTGCTGCGTACCACCAATCCTCTCCTACGAAATGATGTCCCTCCCAACTGCATAGACTCCTCTGAACAGACAAGGGGAACCTCAACATAAGGGACTTTTGTAGTAGGTGGAGCAACTACTGGGCGGAGTTACCTCACCCCTCTCCCGAAGCCGTCTATCAGTACGGATAGCTAGGGCCATAGCAGCCTCCAGTGATGGAGGAGAATCATACTGAGCCAAAACGTCCTTTAATTTGTCAGAAAGCCCATGACAAAACTGACTCCTAAGAGCTGGGTCATTCCACTGAGTATCTGTGGCCCATCTACGGAACTCAGAAGCAAATTCCTCCGCCGGACGATCTCCCTGCTGTATCTTACGTAATTTTGTCTCAGCAAGAAAACCCGATCTGGGTCATCATATACCAAACCCAGGGCAGTAAAAAATCGATCTACAGACTGTAGAGCCGGGGATCCCGGAGGAAGGGAGAATGCCCAGGATTGAGGGTCCCCTTGTAGGAGCGAGATAACAATTCCCACTCTCTGCTCTTCACTCCCTGATGATCGAGGCCGAAGCCGAAAATACAATTTACATGCTTCCCGGAAGGTGAAAAATTTGTCTCGCCCACCAGTGAACCTGTCCGGGAGAGCTACTTTAGGTTCAAATCTGGTTTGCTCCAGGGGAGACAAAACTTTGGACTTAATGTCCGTCAGCTCCATGGATAATCCCTGCAACTGCAGAGCCAGCTGGGCTACTGGATCCATGGCAACTGGGGATAATTTTAAGGGCCAGTGAAAATGTCACGCGTCTTATGATATGTGTACGATGTCAGTAAACTATTCTTAAAAGAACAACACTCTATACAACATATAGATTAGCAACATCAGCATGTAAATATAGAATAGATTTACCTGACACGATATCCGTTGAACTCAGGGTTAATCTTGAGGACTTGATACACTGTCACAGGAAAGAGAAGGACCGGGGGTCTAACCTGACCCTAAACTGGGGTCCTAACTAATCCCTCACCTTGGAGGTACTGATAATGGTTCAGAGGTCCAAGTCTCCAGCCTAACCCTGTCTCCTATCAGTCCCTGAATCCTGTAATCAGTCCTAAGAAGGATTCTGATTACCACCAAAGGGATATGGGCTGATCTCTGCTAAATACACAGATTAGACATATAAGACAGACTGGAGAAAACACAGACTTGCATACACACTCAAACACAGAAGGAACATAAATGATCTGGGATATTAAACTCTAAGCAAGGTGAGCTTAAAACAACTAAGGAGCTCTTTAACTTAAGTCTATACAGATACAATCCTATCTGTGGTCTGCATGAAGAATTTCACTGGCAACTCCCAAAACAGACAACCAAGGATTTAAAGGAAACCAATCAACAAATAATCAATTGCAGCCGGGAGAAACTGAACCCAGTCCCAGAACCGAGCACAGACAGAATTAACTCCCTCACTGCCAAACACAAAGAAACAGCAACTCAGCTGTGAGAAGTCAGAATGTGAAACCGCGACGATCCTCGTGGCGATGCACACATGACACATATATATATATACATGTCATTAAATTTGTGACACATATTATATAATTTATATTTATAGTTCATACACTTCTACATAGTATAATAGCCGCTAATTCAATTGCCGGCTTTTGTGAAAATGCAGAACCCGACATGAAATGACACTTGGTTTACATAGAGTTAACCATGTCTTTTCATGTATTTTGATATCTGATTTGCACAAACAATTACATGAGTGTAAGTGTGCAAAATTTCACACCTGTAGGGGTTAATTAAAGGTGTAAATTCGTAGCAAAAAAGTCCGTTTTTTATACAACGAATTTACACCTTTAATTAACCCCTACAGGTGTGAAATTTTGCACACATAGACTGATGTAATTGTTTGTGCAAATCAGATTGCAAACGACATGAAAAGACATGGTTTAACCCTATGTACACCAAGTGTCATTTCATGTCGGGTGCTTCTGTCTTTTCACAGAAGCCGGCTTTACCCGGCAATTGAATCAGAGGATATTTTACTATGTAGAAGTGTATAAACTATACATATATGTATATATATATGTCACAATGACATGTATATATATATATATGTATTCTATGTGTGTATATTTAGTGTTTACAAGGCAAGAATGGTTTTTTTTTAATTTCGATATTTTGTTCCCATAGACTTACATTGGACTTCCGCAATCGGAATCGGATATCGACGATATTTAGTGCTATCGGCGATACAATTTCGATACGATATTTTTTAGATATCGAGCAATATCGCTCAACATAGTCACACACTAAAAGACGCTTTTTTTTTGGAAGAATTTTTTGTAAGAAATTTTTGCATCGCCGTATTTTGAGAGCTATAATTTTTCCATATTTCGGCTGACAGAGTTATCTGTGGACTTATTTTTTGCGGGACGAGCTGACGTTTTTACTGGTACCATATTCGGGCACATAACGTTTTTGATCGCTTCCTATTCCGATTTTTGTGGAATTGTTTTTTTTTTTTCTCCGTTCCGCATGTGGTAAAATTGATAAAGCAGCTTTATACTTCGGGTCACTACGATTACAGCGATACCTCATTTATATATTTTTTTTATGTTTTGGCGTTTTTTTAAATAAATAAAAAATTTTATAGAAAAGATAATTATTTTTGCATCAGTTTATTCCGCGAGCTATAACTTTTTTATTTTTTCGCTGATGATGCTGTATAGCGGCTGTTTTTTGCGGGACAAGATGACGTTTTCAGCGGTACCATGATTTTTTTATATCCGTCTTTTTGATCGGTGTTATTGCACTTTTTCCAAGCGGTATGATGATACCGCTTGGAAAAAGTATAATTTACTACTTTTTTTTTTTTTTACAGCTTTCACCGAAGGGGTTAACTAGGGTTAAGCTTTTATAATGGGATTTTTACGGACGCGCGATACCAAACATGTGCATTTTTTTGTTTTTTGTGTTTTTTATTACATAAAAATGTGTATTTTTAGGGGAATTTTTTTTATTGTTTTTTATTATTTTTTTACAAATTTTTTTAAAAATGCTTTTTTTACCTTGTCCCTTTATGGGACTTTCACTTTTTTACTTTGATTGCAGTTACAATGCATTGCAATGCTCAAGCATTGCAATGCATTGTACCTATAGTGAAAGCTGCGGACCCTCTGACTCTCCCCTGAGCGCTGCGATCGCGCTCGATCGCAGAGTCAGGGGTTAACAGCCAAGGGCGGCGGGGGCGCCGCTCCTGGCTGTCAGTGCAGGAAGCTTGGCCACTGCAGCGCTGAGCTCCTGCACTAAATCGGGCAGAAGAGGCTGAAATTTCAGCCTCTTCTGCCTAATGGCTGCTGTGTTTGGTCATTCACATTGACCAATCACAGCGTTGTAGGTGCGGGACCGACTGCAAAGGTCCCCGCACCGCTTGCCATGCCTGTCAGCTGTCTGTGACAGCTGTCGGCACTGAACTACCACTGCGTGTTTACACGCAGTGGTAGTTCAAAGGCTGGACGTGCACAGTCCGTCAAGGTGGCAAAACTGACACCTTGCCATGACGGACTGTGCATGTCCATGGACATTAAGGGGTTAATGAGGATGTGAGGCCTAAGAATATCAACACCCTTATCAGGGTGTGCAGAATTATTAGGCAAAAAAAGAGATTTAATTGTCTCTGGAAAGGCAAACATTTTTGAGTCTTACAGAGGGATGCTGCTCTCATGAAATTACTAAGATTTTCAGGGGCGATCACAGAACCATGAAACATTTTGTTGCAAATAGTCAACAGAGTCGCCAAAATCATGTTAGAAAAAGATGTACATTAACCACCAAAGATTGGAGGAGAATCAAACGTGAGGAGACCAGGAAGCCATTATTCTCCAGTGCTGTTATATTCCAGAACTGCAACCTCCCTGCAGAGCCCAAAAGTAGGTAAGGAGGCTGATACCAGACCACCACTGAACAAGATACACAAGGTGAAACATCCAGACTGTATGTTCCTGTGTATGTGTATTTGTGTGTATGCACAGCGGTAGCGTAGCTACACAGGAGGGGCAAGGATTTGGTCACCCCAAGCCCCTTTGCTTTGAGGAGCCCACAAGGAGCTATACTACTTTAACTGTATCGGCACAGTTAAACTCTCTGTCAGAAAAGGAAACACAATCTCTTTGCACTGCCACGCTGGCACTATAGGCCCCCAGCCTGTCATCACAAGTTCAACTGTATTCGGCACCTTGCACCTGACGAGAGATAAATATTGATTTTTTTAATGGAGTGTGCATTATACTGTATGGAGGCCTATGGTAAGTGCATTATACTGTATGGAGGCCTATGGGGAGTGCATTATACTGTATGGAGGCCTATGGTAAGTGCATTATACTGTATGGAGGCTATGGGGAGTGCATTATACTGTATGGAGCCTATGGTAAGTGCATTAACTGTATGGAGTTATTGTTGTAGCGTTTTCATTCTGACCCAAAGTAGATATGCCAGATCACCAATGAGAACACCAGAAGCAACAGAAACAGGCAGAGATGCTTACCTGTCTAAAAAGACCTCAATACTGATGCACTGACAGGTAAGAGACCAAGTAAAATGGCGACTACACAGGTGCATTAATACAAATGAAACAGCCAGCCTTCAATCAGGGATTGGCCGTGTGGCACACCAGTGCACAAAGATACAATCTCTATGTGGCGGTGTTCACACTAGGAATGCAGAGCATCTTATTCACAGCCTATTAATGACGCCTAATGCGGGATGCCCAGTGCTAACATAATGCATCCAGTGTGAACAGAGGCCACAGTGTACAGAACCATTTGGGCCCAACTGCACCCTGCAAAAATATAATGTGCAAAAAAACATATCAATATATGTAAGGTATAGTATGGTTCTGTACACTGTGGCCTCTGTTCACACCGGATGCATTATAGTCATCACTGGGCAGCCCGCTAAGGCGTCATTTATAGGCTGTGAACAAGATGCTCTGCATTCCTAGTGTGAAACACCGCCACATACAGATTGTACTTTTGTGCACTGGTGTGCCACACGGCCAATCCCTGATTGAAGCTGCTGTTTCATTTGGTATTAATGCACTGGTAGTCGCCATTTTACTTGAGTCCACTGCACCCGTCTGCACGTAGTGAGGTCTTTTTAGACAGGTAAGCATTATGCCTGTTCTGTTGCTTCTTGGTGTTTTCCTTATTTTGGATTTTTGTCCCTGCTGAGTTTTTTAATCCCCCAAGAACCGAATAGGAGATTACCACCCCGATAAATGAGTCGAAAAAAGAGACACGGTTGGAACAAATCACTTTTCGGTTTTTCAAAAGAAAAAGAAGTTTTTTTTACCATTTCAGCAACGAACGCAATTTACTGAGCCAGACCCCCATTACCCAGGCAGCTTTATTTACCATTGCCCTAAACATGTTGTTGCTGATAGAGCTGTTGTTGTGTTTTTGAAAACATTTCATATAAATAAGAAAATAAAAAAAATCTTAATCGGAGACTAAAGACTGTACTCATAAAATAAATTCTTGCAAAATTCTGCAAAAAAGCAAAACATTAACCCTTCTATAACAATTTCCCCCTTTTGTAAATGGTATAACCTTTGCCACAGGTCAGTAATTCCACAAAGGAGCACTGCTCATGGGTCTAGTACCCATGGGTTCTTCCTACCTACTTGCCCACCCCCCCAGTTGGAAATCATTCCTCCTCAGCAGGTATTGGGGTCATTAAAACCTGGAACGTTCAGCCTTAGGCCTGTGCCACGTTGCTTTTTTTAGATGCGTTTCCACTGCTTTTCAACGGCGGAAACGCATCCAACCCGCACACAGTGCACGCAATTAACCAATGGGAACCACAGGTTGCTGTGCACATGTTGCGAAAAAAACGTGCGGTTTTCCCCGCGCTTTTTTTCCGCGCCATGCAATTCTTTTTTTGCGGAACTACAGCTTTCTGCCCCATTGACTCATTGATCACCACTTCGCACAAAACCGCAGGTCTAAAAAGATCTGCGGTTTTTGCTGGGGGTGAAACCGCTCTCGGGGGGGAAGTGTGTGGGCGTGTAAGCGGCGGCCGTGGGCGGCTAGTGTGGCCCCTAAATGTTGGGCGGTTCGTGGGGGTGATTGTGTGGGCGTGCGGGGGATTAAAGTTGGGCGCTATGTGTGTGGGTGTGTTTTGTGCCGGTGTCTCGTGACGGTGTAGTGCGGCGGGTCGGGCCGTGGTGTATCGTGTTTGCGGCGGTGGCGGGGCTTTTGGGGGAAGTGGGAATGTTGGCGGGGCGGGCGTGTGCATGATCGGGAATGTGCGGGGTTGGCGGGTGTGGTGGTTCTCCGAGTATTCAGCATCGTCGGAGGGGATACAGTCCCATCCGGCAGCTCTACAGTGACTGCTGACACTTACCAATGATGGGACAGTAGTAGTCCTCATCCGGCTAATGTGCTGAATGAAAAAAAAAAAACAATACATTACATACAACATATACAAACAAGCATTGGACAACTCACTATTTCCCAGCCATCGAGCGTGTCCGCTCTTGCCGCCGGGAGAGAAGACGTCACTTCCATTCTTGCTCACGGCAATGCTGGGGAAAAATTCCCAGCACATTGCCATAAAGTAGAGATAACCAGGTAACCCAGTGATGCACTGCAGGACCATTGTTCCTGTCAGTGCTCCTGGAAGGCCCTACAGAGCAGTGGCTCACCTATGTCACTGTTCTAAAGGGGAGACCGCGTGGGACCCGTTATTAAATTGGACTGCGTCGGCGGAGTATCGTTGTTTTTTATTTTTAGTTTTTTACAGAATCAGGGCGTCGCTTGGATCTGAGCTTAATAAAGATTAAAACTGTGTTTTTGGGTTTTTTTTCAATAAAATTATTTATTCATAATGCGTGTGGTTTTTTTTACCCTTTATTAAAAAAGATTAATAATGGAAAGGCGTCTTATTGACGCCTTCCTATTATTAACCGGGTTAATAACACCTTACAAAAGCAAGGTGATATTAACCCCTTATTACCCCATATCCCACCCCCTACAGGGGAGTGGGAAGAGAGGGGCTAAGTGCCGGAATGGCGCATCGTAAGATGCGCCAATTCTGGGGCGGCTGGGGCTGGTTTTTAGCCAGGGGGGGCGCCAATACCAGGCCCCTTCCTGGCAAAATACACCGCAGCTGTCTCCTAGCTTCTGGCTTAAATTATAGGGGGACCCCCATCATTTTTTTTGCGGGGGGCCCCCTATTTTAATAGCCATGAAGGCAATGCAGTATATCATAGTGGGAAATCCAGGGGTATTAACCCCTCCCAGGGCTAGAAATATTCCCCGGCGCGGCTTTCCCCCTTGGCCAGAATATGCGCGGGAGCCCCGCCATTTTTTTTTCCTATTTTTTTTTAAACAATATTCGTTAAGATTTTATGTGTTGTTGTGCGCCGTGTGCTTAAAACTATTTATGTACCATTTTATCTAACATCTATCTACCTTTATTCTTTTGTCTATCTTATATTATCTTTCTAATAATTTCTAACTACTATTATCCATCAATCTAGTATTTTATCATCAATCGATTATCTTTATCTGTGTGTGTAAGGAGTGGGGTTGGACAAATGAAAAGAGGAGGTGGACAAGAAAAGACATCACAAACTTTTTTTTTGTTAAAAACATATCTTTGCTGTCAAAAACGCAAACAAAAAACGCTAGAAAAAATCAAAAAACTGCACCAAAACAAGGTCAAAACCGCTCAAAAAAGGACGCTTTTTTGCCAAGGGTGCGGATTGGCCGCAGAAATACCGCAGGCAAATCCGCAGTGGCACAGGCCTTAGATTCTTTCTTCCATACACTATTCAATGCTTAGGTATTTCCATATATCAGCGTTTTTTACGGCTACATAAAGCAATAAACAAAAAAAACATTTGCATGCAGTCTGTTTAAACCAAAATGCATCCTGCTAAGCCCCCAAACCAATTTGGCGGATTTAAAAAGGAGAAATTGTTCCCCCCAGGATCCTTTTGCACGGGTTGCATTAACCATGGTCTCTGCAGTAATTACTATTTTGCCTATCGGCCCTACATGGGATTGCCCCGGGGGTCCAAAAAAGCAACAGGGGGGACCAATGTTACACACCTCCTTCTTTTGCGTCAGGTAATCTATACCATATATGTTGGTTTTGTAACTAGATTAATTGTCTCGTATTGTTTATTATTTCATTAAGAACCCAAAAAACCTTGGAAAATCTGAAATCCAGGCAGTCAGTACCCCAAATTTAACTTATCCCACATTTGTTTATGAAGGGAAATTATATACTAGAATATTTTATTTGTTATCCCCATTTCTATTAAAAGTGCCTACCATTTGGAAGGGCTTCTTGTCTCAGCCCTTCTTAAAGGGTAATTGGGACTGCGCTGTTCTATTTTATAGAGGAACTATGAAATGGCTTATGTTAGCAGGCCAGTTTTAGGCAAAGTGGGGCCCTAGGCAAAATTAAAAATGGGGCCCCAAATGCAACAATTGCACTCACACAGAAGCATTTCGGTTGTTTATATGTGTGAGTTCACAACCAAATGAGTGTGTCAACAAATTGAAATCGTTCAACACTTGTTTTCCCGGCCCTTTCCACCCCTAGAAAGAAATGCGGGGACGAGCAATCACCATGTAAAAAGGGACAGGGGAGCCTGCTTACAAGGTGGGAGGGGAGGAGCGAGCATGCATACAAATGGGACAGGGAGATGTACAAAGGGGAGCCCTCACAGAGTGGACAGGACAGGGGGAGCCACACATACCGGGATAGGAAGAGGGGACAATGCTCCCGGGCTTTATACTCGAATCAATAAGCTTACCCAGTTTTCCGTGGAAAATTATTGCCTCTTTATATCAGTCAGCTTTACTTATTATATGGTTTGTGTGTATGTAGTTTATATATATATAAAATATATATATATATATATATAAATCATACTTTGTGAGGCCAATATTATACATGGTTTTTTTAATGGTGGGAACCATCGCTATAAATGGAGTTTTTAAAAGTGGGGGCCCAAACTTTTGGGGGGTTATATGTGTGGACCTTCGCAACATGGGGATTAATGGTGGAAACTTGTATACATGGGGGATTATAGTGTGGGACCATCTTGCAAACTGGGGGTTTATATTGGGCCACTTGTTTACATGGGGGATTTAGGTTTTCCATTGCTATAAATTGGGGTTTAAGTGTGGGGGACCATCTGTTAAACATGGGGGGATTATTTTTTGTGTACCCTTTTGAATATTTTCAAATTTCTTACACCGTATAAAAAATTCGGCCAGTACGTACTCCAGACAATTTTTTTCTAAGGCTCAATGCTCTATTCCTTGTGGGTTCCAATAAACATCGCATTGTTTTTATCGTAGCAGAACCATTTTTCAGATTAGGGGCCCACACGCCTCCGCCCAACCCTTATAAAAGAGTAAAAACTATGGGAGTAGTCCATCACATTAAAAAGTTATAAAAATTTTAAAAAATTCACTACTGAACACAACCCAATCCAAGCCTTGCCCCATGTGACCAAAGCCCCCCCCCCCCACCCATCCCCTCCCCCGGCCATGGAAGAATGGCTTGCTTGAAGCCGGCCCCTGGTGCAAAAAAGTTTTGGGACCACGCAAAGAGACCAAAACCCAGGGAAGCCCACGCGAAATCGCTAGGGGCTGCTGGTTTTTCCTGCACTTTTTACGGGATAATGGGTGAGATAAGGTTTGCTATGTAGCCTCATTATTGCTTACAATGAATTGTAATTTCTATCATGATTGCCCCATGACATGAGGCTTTAATTGTAGACATATTATTTTTCTTATATAATCTTAGGATCTATGTATTTTAGATTCGCGGTACCTATTTAATTTGCATTGGCAACTTTTCTGTGAAGCACCATTAAACTATCTCCTTATTTTGGCATCTACAGGGGGAAAAAAAAATTTTCACCACCAATTTGAGTACCCTACTTAAAAAGATGAGAGATGTCTGTAATTGACTCTAGGTAACCACAACTATGAAGTGAAAATTAAAAACAAAAACCAAAAATCACTTGTCTGATTTGGCAAGATTATTATGCCCAATTATGGTGGAAAAATAAATATTTGGTCACCTCAAAACCTCAAGATTTCTGGCTCCACAGACCTTAATTCTTCTTTAAGAGGCCCTCGTCCTCCACTCATTACCTGTAGTAATGGCACTGTTTGAACTTGTCATCAGTTAAAAGACACCTGTCCACAACTTCAAACAATCACACCCAAACTCCACTAGGTGAAGCCCAAAGAGCTTTCGAAGGAACCAAAACAAAATTGTAGCCTTCACCAGGCTGGGAAGACTGAACCTCAATAGGCAAGCAGCTTGGTGTGAGAAATCACTGTGGGGAATAATAAGAAAAGGAAGACATACAAGACCCTGATAACTTCTCGATCTGGGGCTCCAAAGGAAGATTCCACCCCATGGGTCAAAATGATCACAAGAAAACATGGAAGAGGCTAGGAGCCAGGGTAGCTGCATTTCTTCTACATGTTCACAGATTTACCAGTGGAAAAGCCAAATTTTCCACATGCCACAAGCAAACTTGTGTCCAGTTGGAAAAAAGTTGCGAAATCTAGAAGAAGGTTGCTACATTGAAGATCATTAAGGAAATGAAGATTCTTAGACAGAGCAGAATTATCTTTCATGGTAAAAAGAAAGAAATTCGAAGAGCACCGAAGAAAGAGAATGGAAGCATGTACCCAGAGAAGCTAGGATCGTGAGGCAGTCAGCACCCATACTGCTCAGGAACCAGACCAGGCCTCACCAGGAAAGATGAAGAAATACCTAGGATAAGACTTTTCCCCAAAGAGTAACTTGTAACCCTCAGAGTCCTCCGAAGGAAAAGAAAAAATGTTGTGAAGAAAAACGGAAGAGTTTGTTTCGGGGGATCCCTGTTGAGAGGAACAGAGGCGCATCTGCAGACGGAAATAACCTCAAGAGAAATTGTTTTTCTTCCAGGTGCAAAAATTAAAGATGTGTCGACAGGATATCAGGCTCTTCGACCTAAAGAACTACCCATTCCTGTAATACTTGTGGGGACAAAGACCCCCACAAGAAGTGACGGAAACCATCTGCAGTGACTTTGAAAACTTAGGAAGAAAGTGAAAGAACTGGGGCGCGGTGGTCCCTCTTCCATCCTCCCAGTATGGCCTTGGAACAAGGGGTGGAAAAAATTCTGAGGGAACAATGGTACGTGAGGTGCCGCCAAGGATTTGGATTTCTGGATCACGGAGTGAATTCCTATGATGGACTACTTGCTAGAGAGGGGTGCACCTTATGAAGACTGGAAAACATGATTTGGAATCCCTTGCACACCAAGGAGGCTTTAAACAGAACATGGGGGGAAGGGAACAAAAGGCCAGAAAATCCAAACCCTGCAAATGCTTTAAGAACCGGCTATTGAAGGGAAAGGAAGAAACGAAGACAAAAAAATCAAAAAATAAAAATATTGGAGGAAGAAAACCAACACAAACTAAAATGTTTTTATCAAAAAAAAGCAAAAGCATGGGCAACAAACAAGGAAATTGGAACTACTAACGCAGGAGAAGAAGTATGAGTCATTGGAATCATGAGACTTGGTTGGGACATACACATATTGAATACAAGACTAAAGGAACAATTATTTGCAAAAACAGACTTGATAAACAGGAGGGGTTGGCAATTGTATGTTAGAAAAACGATTCTCACAGAATTACGCTTCAGAACTGGGAGTTCTGTGGAAACTGTTTGGGTAAGAATACAAGGACAAACAATGGAAAGGATACCATTGTGGCATTTACCAGGCCACCTATGCAAGCGAAGATATGGAGAACTCTTTTCTCAATGGCCAAGTTCTCCAAAAAATAAATACTGGTCATGGGAGATTTCAATATCCAGACATTTCTTGGGAATCCTTTTCCCAGACAAAACAACGGGGCCAGGAAATTCTTATCCTCTCTTTCTGACAACTTAATCTTCCAAAAGGTAGGGGAGAAAACAAGGGGATCGCTACCTTGGATCAATCCTTATAAACAGGGAGGAAAATGTTTGAGGAGGTAAGAGGGCGGGGACCCTGGATACGACCATGCTATTTTAGAATTTGGATAACTAGAGGAGGAAACCTTGAAGACTGACTTCAAGGTTATTTTCAAAAGGAGATTTTAAAGGGATTCAGAAAGAGAATTGGAGGGATCCAATGGCTGGTACCTTAAACAAAAATGTCCAGGAAGGATGGGAATCGTGAAAAAGAGATTTCCCCAAACACATCATTAACAATTCCGAAAAGAGGGAAGAATAGGAAGCATTTAACGAAACCAGTAGGGTGAACCAGAACTTAAAACAGCTAAAAAGGAAGAAAAAAATTTACAATGGAAAGGGGAGGCAATCTAAGAAGAATTAATGAAGTCGCAAAACCTGCAGGGCAGAATCTTAGTAAAGCGACAATGAATTAAGGCTTGCAAGAGATGTCAAATTTCAAAAAAAAGGATTTGGGGATTGTCAAAAGTAAAAAAAATTCAAAGATGCAAGGATTTACAGGATGAAAATTAGAAATGGAAAGAAAGGATTTGAAAAGGCCGAATTTTAAATTTCCTTTTTGCATCTTTTTCTCCAAAAGGAAATGTAACATCAACTATTTTCACTGCCTATTAAAGAAAAGAAAACCAGGAATCTAAAAACAAAAAAAGTGGGAAACACTTAGCTTTTCATAAATAATTCAAGTCCCAGGTCAGATGAATTACCCCCAGAGTCTGAATGAGAAGCAAAGAAATTTTTTAACCACTCCCATAATTTTGAAATTTTTGGAAAAGGGAAGTTCCCAGAAGACTGGAGAAGAGCAAATGTTGTTCCGTCTTCAAAAAGGGGAAGAAGGTGGACCCGGGAAATATAGGACCGGTGATCTGAATCTATACCAGGAAAGACTTTGAAACAAATTATTAAAGAACATGTATTAATACCGGACAAGAATGAATGATTAACCAGGTCAGCAGGGTTTGTAACTAATAATCATGTCAACTAATTTAATTTCCCTTACAGAACACGACTGGGTGGTCAGGGAAATGTGTAGTAATTATAACTTGACTCAGCAAAAGCATTTGGACAAAGATTCACACAATCCTTATGAAAAAATTGAAATATGGAATGACAAGGCAACTGTTAGGTGATTCAAACTGGCTATATAGACCCAAAGAGTGGTAGAAAGGCTGCACATCGGTTGGAAGAATGATCAATTGGGGTACCACAGGCTTGTCTTGGGCCCTGTTTGTTAACATCTTTAAAAGATTTAGAGAAGGGAATTGAGGGTAAATGATTAAATTTGCTGATGAAACAAAGTAGAGGGAAAGCAATACTAGAGAAGAGAAGAGGATTCAAAAAGTTAAATAAACGGACGGGGAGCAACAACAAATGGTTTTTAACAGGGAAAAATGCAAAGTACTCATCTGGGAAATAAAAATGAAAAAAAAAGCGTATACAGAATGGAGAAAAAGGCTAAGCAAAAGCCAGTGAAAAAACTTGGGTATACTAATAGATCACAGACTGAACATGATCAACATGTGACGCCAGCAAAAAAGGCAAATACAATTCTGGATGTATTAAAAACAACATCTAGATCCTAAGTCTTATTCCCTTTATTCCCTTTGGTCAACCCATCTGGAATACTGTGTCCAGTTTTGGCCCCCATTTTAAAAAAAGACACAACAAAGGGCAAGTTCAGGAAAGCGCCAGAAGGTGTTCGGTTGCAAACCATGTCCAAGGGAATGGTTACTTTATTTGGGAAGTTTAGCTTGCAAAAAAGAAACTAGAGGAACTTATACTTAACAAAATCTCAAGGGCTGTACATTGAAAGAAGGTTTTAATTTATTCTCATTTGCCACGCAAAGACTCGAAGCAAGAATGAAAGGAATGGGAGGAGACACAGATTATATTTAGAAAAACTTTTTACAGTTATGTGATCAAGAGTGGAACAGGCTGCCTCAGAGGGGGTGGGGTTCTCCTTCAAAGGAATTTTCAAACAGGGTTGGACAGACACGCTGGGATATTTAGGAATCCTGCTTTGAGCAGGGGGTTGGCAGATGACCCAGGAGGGTCCCTTCCAACCTAACATTCATGATTTAAATTGAACAAAAAATCCAGATTCACACGGTGGGCCCCTAGTGAAGACCTGCATAGGGCGGGACCATTGTAACAAAGGCTGCCATCATAAACACACTACCCGCAGGGACTACCGCTGGCCAGACAGTCCCCCGTTTAAAAGCCAGACATTCTGGGCCGTCGAAGTTTGTTAGAGGGCATTTGGATTATCCAGAAGAGTATTGGGAGATGTCATATGGTCTGATGAAAGCAAATAAATGTTAAAAAACAAAACTTGTTTGTAGGAGACAGAATGCTGAGTTGCATTCAAAAACACCAAACCTAGTGAAGAATGGGGGGAACTCTTTCTTTTGGACTTTTTCTCTGCAAAGGGACCAGGAGATCCATGTCAGAAAGAAAAAAGGGCCATGTATGGGGAATTTGAGGCAAACCTCCTTCCATCGAAGGGCATTGAAAAAGAAAGGGATGGGTCGTTCCGCATGAATTGACCCAAGCACACTGCCAGGTGTTATGAATGTCAGAGATGGTTTCTGACAGAGGCCCCTCGGTGTTACAGCAGTACGAACCTTTCCGAGGGTGGCAATTGGGTTCGTGGACTGGTCTGATATAAGGGGTTCCCCCATGATGGTTCCGGGACAATTTTCTTGCTCAATTGGGTTCCTGGTTCATTTGGAAGTTAGCCTGAGTCTTTGCCTGACTCCCTGCTTTTCAAAAGATATTTTTGTTTTCTTTTTTGGGTTGCTTTTTGCATTGTTTCGCAATTTGGGAGGTCACCAGGTCCCCCTCCTGGGCCTGAGCTCCTCACGTTTATCTCAGCCACCGTTATTTGCTATTTGCTTTTTCCGCTTTTTCAGCTGCTGCAGCTTGGTTTTGTTCACACGAGAAAATGATTTAGGGGTGGCGAGTCGGTATTCAGTATTTTTGTAAAAAAGAATTGTTGGATTTGTAGGGTTTTTGGTTTGAGAAAGAAATCTTCCTTCCTATCCATTTGTCATTGGGCCCCAGCATTTGCTAGTCATTTCTGCCATGTTTGTATTTTATTTGTTAATCCATTATATATTTGGGGGCTTCCTATTTTCTTTGGGGATCTGCTCCGGGCAGATAGCTTTCATCTTTCGCCTTTAGTGCAGTTATCCCAGGCTTGCGGGGTCAGGATAACTAGGAACGCTCCACGGCTACCTTAGTTGTGTCGTTAGTTTAGGAATCTGCAACCCATCAGTTACCAACTCTCAGGTGTTTGCTGTCCTCTGTTGTTTGCCTCCTCACTACCGAAACATAACGTATCACCGGCCCAACTGAAAAATATGGTATCACAAAGGGAAAAATAGTGTGGAAAGAAAAAAGTTGTCGAGTTGTCAGATTTTTTTTTTTTTTTGTCTTTGCTTTTTTCCCTCTTTTTCCTGGGGGCGAGGAGATTTTTTTTTCTCTCAATGGAGTTTGCACAGTTTTGGCCTTGGATCCTTTCCCTGAGGTTCGGGTATTGTACCTATCTTGCTGGTTCCGGTTGTGGAACCTAGGTTCCCATGCCAGATTTGTTTTTGGGGGATCGGGCTAAATTTTTTGAATTTCAAAAATAACTGAAGTTGTTTTTTCCTAAAGCCTAATCCTCAGGTTAACCAAGCACAGCAGGTTCAAATTTCCTCTTCTCCTGTGCGCGATCCTCAGGATTGGCTTTTTCCCTGACACCTGGGATCCTGTTTTTGAAGTATTGATGCAATTTTCTGGCTCG
This sequence comes from Oophaga sylvatica, assembly GCA_033576555.1. Lineage (NCBI taxonomy): Eukaryota > Metazoa > Chordata > Amphibia > Anura > Dendrobatidae > Oophaga > Oophaga sylvatica. The sequence continues at coordinate 25,373 of JARQOD010008464.1, forward strand.
GGGTTATTGAACGACGAACGTAATGTCACTTTCAAGCTGAAAAAACCTTGTTGGCATTAAATCAGGGTCTTGAAGACGCTGGTTTACTGTCAGAAATCCGAAAGGGGGCAGTCCTGACCAAAAAAGAGATGCTTTGGCGGCCCTTTTTCGAAGGGGTGTCAGAGAATGTAAAGGTTTGTTATGGTGGGATTCCCTGCCCCTCGGTCTCAAATTCTATGTCTTGGCTATTCAAATTGGACAGAGTTTGCGTGAGCGCACAGGTATGCTTGAGAAATTTGTTGCCTTGGACCAGCTTCGGCCCGCAGTGGTAGAGTGATTCGGGGCTCGCGTCATGAGTTTCGAAAGCGCAAGGGTTTAAGTTTCACGGGGATGCCCTCATGATTTCATTTCTGCCCAACGGGGAAGTCGTTTTGCTCCTCGATGTCTTGGTTGGTTCAATAAATTTCGTTGACTTTACCCTGTTTCTCCCGTCCATTTTTGCTCAGGCTTTTGTTGATTCAGGACAGCTATTAACCTGATGGTTTTGACTTTGCCAAACGTTGGGGTTTCCAGATACCCCTGCGGAAGTCTATTTCCCCACTGGCATTGTTTCTACCCCTTTGGCGGACAATAAACCCAGTTTTCACTCAGGTGATAAGAGGTTGAACCAGATCACAGAAGTTGCAAATTTCGGGTGTAAAACGCATGACATTATTGACAAGTTTCCCTTGGTTAGTCTCATAATCCTTTTTGGATTGGAATCTGGTCTGTGACCGTTGGGGCTGCCAATTGTAAGCCGACATCCTTTTTTTTCTGCCTCTCCCAAGTCTCAGGAAGTTCCTGACTTTTGATGATTTTCGGTGTTTTAAAATAAAAAGTAAATCTGCTCTTTGCCCCCTCACAGGAGCTACGTTGCGCATTGAATTAGTGATGGGGTAATTTCCGGTCGCCTTTTTTAACTTGTCTGTACCGCACATCTATGGCGATCTTATATCGGAGTAATTGGGAAGGGCTATCAGACCATCCTCTTCACCTTGGGTGCCGGTTTTTTCTTTGTGGCCAAAAAGGGGGTTTTCATTAGGCGGTTGTATTGATTATCGTCTCTTGAATAAGATCCCTGGAAAGATCAATATCCGTTACCCTTATTCTGACCTTTTTTCCAGGGTTAAAAGTGCTACTGGTTACCAAGCTTGACCTCCAGGGGGCTATAACCTTATTCGCTTAAGCACGGGGAGAAGGAAGACGGCGTTTAATACCCCGAGGGCATTTGAGTACCTAGGATGCCCTTTGGGCTCACTAATGCCCCCTCGTTTTCCCAAAACCTTCATAATAAATTTTCAGGGATTTTTTGGATAAATTTTATTTTTTTTTGGAATATCTTGATTTTTTTTCCAATGATGGGACCTCATGTAAAACATGTTCGGACTGTGTTCCAGTTTTGAAGAGAATTCACTGTATTGAAGGGATAATGTTTTTGGGACAGAAGGCTCATTTCTGGGATTCATTTTTCTCCGTCTTTATTGAAATGGACCCGGTCAAGTTCAGGCCATCTGTGATTGGTCCAACCTACTTCATTAAAGGCTTTCAGAATTTTTGGGTTTTTGCCAATTTTTATTGTAAATTTATTGGAATTTTCCGTTATTGTTAAACCTTGACGATTTGACCAAAGGGTTCGATGTGGTAATTGGCCTCCTGAGGAGTCTATGCGTTTCAGGAACTTAAGCAAGACACTTCTGCTCCTGTTCTACGGCACCTGAGTTTCTCTACCGTTTCAGGGGAGGTTTGATGCCTCTGAAATTGGGCAGGTGCCGTTTTGTGCAAATAGATCCAGAGACCCTAAAGAACCCTGTGCCTTTTTCTCCGAAAATTTCTCCAACTGAACGTAATTAGACGTGGGTAATGGGAGTTATGGCCATGAAGTGGGCCTTTGAAGAGTGGAGACTTGGCTGGAAGGAGCCAAACATCGGTGGTGGCCTCACGGACCATAAAATCTGGTTTATTCGAACACCAAGCGCTAATCCAGACAGGCGGGGCCTTGTTTTTCACACGTTTTAATTTTGTGTTTATTTTTTCCGGCCCTAAAAGTTTAGGCTTTGCCTTCGAGGGTTTCTTTGCGGACTCTCCTGATTATCTGATCCACGTTTTTTTAAAAAAAGGGTGTAGTTCTTCCCCACTCCCCAATTTTTAGACTGGCCCGGAAGGGTGCCCCGGGGGAAAACCTTTGGGCCCCTATTGGGAAATTGTTTGCCCCCGACCAGTGGAGAATTGTGTTCTGAATCTTTTTTCCGCGTGGTGTGATCCGGGGTTTTGGACCAGAGACTTGGTGAGCTTCCTTTTGGGGGCCTACTTTGTCTCGGACATCAGGGAAATTTTTGCAGTCCTGTGGGACTTGCCTCGCTCCAACCTTGCTCTCGCTCTAGGGTTTTTAATCCCCTTACCCGTCCCCCGGGCCATGGCCCCCTCTCAGGGTTTTTTTTCCCAAACCCCCCGTTTCTCGGGGAAAGACCTTAAACTGGGAAAAAAGTGATGGTTTTCCAAGAAAAACATTTGGCCATTACCTAAAACCTTCCCCTCCGAAATTTTGGGCCGTTCCTTAGCCGTTTTTGGTTGGTTCATGGCATTCCGGGGGCATTTTTTCTGGAGAGGGTCCAGTTTGTTTCCAAATTTTGGGGGGCATTTTTTTTTAAACTTGGGGGTTTAATTATTTTTCCCCCTTGCTTTTTATCCCAACCAAAGGCAAACCGAGAAAAACAAACCAGACCTTGGAAAATTTATTTGAGATGTTTTTTTCGCTGATCAAGATGACGGGGGTTTTTTTTCCTTGGCTGGTTTTTTCTTAATAAAGGGCTAGCCTGCCCCTGATTCTCCATTTTCGCAATTTTGGTTCACATCCCCCATTTTTTTGGACGGCGGGGCTTCTGCTGTCCGGGTGTTGACTCTGTTTGGGAGCGAATGCACAGTTTTTTGGCCCCGGTATTGGGGAGGTTTCTTCACCGGAGAAGGCCCAAGGGGTTTCCACCCGGCATAGGAATGGCCTCGGTTTAAAGGGGGGCTTTTTTGGTTTTCTCAAAAAAACCCCATGAGGTTGCATCTCCAAAGTTTAACCCCCGGTATTGGACCTATACGTTCGGGGGTTTTTTAAACCCCGTTTCCTTCCGTTGCTTCTTCCAGGACATTTAAGACCAAAAAGTTTTCCACAATCCTTTTATTGAAGGGTTTGTGAGCCAGTGGTTCCTTGGCGCCTCCGCCCCTGTTTTGGTTGGGGGCAATTGGATAGGGTTTGAAAAAAATTGGATTCTCGTTTTTTAGCGAAACTCCAGTATTTGGGTTAAGGGAGAGGTTTGGCGGAGGAAATCTGGGTGTTTGCTTCCACCAGCTAGGAGACGCCCCGGCCTATCACCGACCATCCAAGGCGGTTGAAAAATTGGGGTTTTGGGGCCCCCCTCCTAAGGGGGGGAGACTGTTTGAATGTCTAGAGGGTTTTTTCTGAGCAAGCTCCCTTGGGGTTACGACAGTACGAATTTTCAGCGAGGAGTGGAACTGGGTTCACACGGTCTGATAAAGGGGGGTTCCCTCCCATGATGGTTGCCTGATCAATTTCTTGTCCAATTGTGGTTCCTGGTTCATTTAAAGTTAGGGGGGTCTTCCCCTGCTCTCCGCTTCAATAAGATATTTTTGCTTTTTTTTTTTTGTTTTTGTTTTTGAATTTTTCTGCCTTTTGTGGAGGTCAGCCAGGTCCCCCCCGGGGGGCCTGAAGCCCTACATTTTTTGCACCACGTTATTTGTTCTTTTTTTTTTTTCCTGCTTTTTCGGGGGCTGCAGCTTGGTTTTGTTCACACTGAAACTGATTTAGTGGGGCGAGATCGTGTGATTCAGTATTTTTAATCAGAATTGTTGGTTTTTGTGGGTTTTCTGGGTTTCAGAAAGTAATCTCTCCTGCCCCCATCCTATTTATCGCTTGGGGCCCCCGCGTTTGCTCATGTTTTTTTTTCATCTTTTAACCCCCTTTTTATTTTTGGGGGTTTTCCTTTTTTTTGGGGATTGCTCCGGGGCAGATAGCTTTTATTTTTCTCCTTTTTTTTATTTTTTCCCGGCTGTGACGAGGCGCAGGATCACGTGGGGAACCCCCCACGGGAACCCCCAGTTATGTCGTTTTTTTAGGAACTACAACCCCTATTTACCCCAAATCTAGGTGTTCGGGGGCCCCCTGTTGTTTCTGTCCTCCTCAGCACCGAAACTAAAGCCAGGGCAACGAAGGAGTGGCTTGTAAGAAGCATATAAGGTCCTGGAGGCCCCGCCCCAACTCAGCACAACCCCCAGAAAAAACCCTTTTGGGGGGATTTGAAACCCGTTTCCCCCGACGGCCCAAAAATCACTGCTGTAAGGAGATTGCATGGGAAAAGGGGGCCCAAAACCACCAAAATGTAAAACTAACCCCTTAAAGACTTAAAAAAAAAAAATTTGACCTCGTCATTTTCCCCCAAAAAAAATATATAACAAAAAAATTAAAAAGAATTTTATTTAAAACTAATTGGTGAAACAGGTCGGCAGATTCAAAAACACAGACTTTCCCAAAAACGGGTTCGCCGAGCGAACCCACCAACGTTGGGTCGGCCATGCGGGCGCGCCCGAGCCCCAAAATTTTCCCCAAAAATTTTAGGAGCCCCTTTTTCAGCCAAAAAGCGATCCATGTGGGCAACGAGATAATGGGACGGCCCCCACCATCTTTTAAAAGGGGTTCGTGATTGGCTGCTTTGGTTCGTCACAGTGGGGATAAAAGCCCGACCGCCAACCCCATTAACTTCTCCGATCTTGCGTAGGGAGAGGTTGCGTCGCGTTTTTTAGTAGGTAGAGAAAAAAGGAGGAAAAAAAAAATTATTCTTGCGGCTGTAGCGATTTGCTGTAGTTTTGGGGCAAGACAGGGAGGATTTTTTTGTGTCGCAGCGCTGGTTATTAGGCTGCCCCCAGTGCAGGGGAGGAATTTTTTGGGGGGCAGCAGCAGAGCGATTTTAGCTGCCTGCCCCTGACAGGGAGGAATTTCTTGGTGCACAGCAGAGCTGATTTTTTTTGGCCCCGCGTAAAGCAGTGTGTCATGCTGTGCAGACGCTTTTTCACAGCACCTACAAAAACACTAAAATTTTATTTTTTTTCAGACATTTTCCGAGCGTTCATTTTCCACCCCGTATACACTGTTTCCCAAAAATTTTGCAAAAATTTTTTTGGGGGGATAAGGGGAAAATTTTTTTTTTTTTTCATTTAAAAACTTTTTGGGGGTGTGTCAGGGCCTTTATACACTGTAAGCAATTTTAAACTTGCAACTAAATTTTGGGGGGTTTGGGGCCTGAAGGGGAAAACTTAAGAAGGTCCCACATTTTTAAAAAGCCTACATTTTCTGCCAAAAAGGGGGAAAAAAAAGGATGTGTCGGCTGCTGAAAGCAACAAATTGTGGGTGTTTGGGGAAGGCATGACTAAAAAACAAATTTTCCCAAAACACTTCATCGTGATCATCGCACAATTAAAAGTATTAGCTGATTCACATACACACATGTGCGTGCTGAAAAGGAAAAAAAAGGGAATTTTCCCCGGCAATTACTCAGGTTAAAAGAGCAGGGCAAAAAACCTTGGCAACAGCAACAATTTTTGAAGCGCTGGGCCCCAACTCCCCGAACAAAAGATCGGGGCCTACGGGGTTTGGCGGGTTTAACCATCCTGTTCCCCCCTTACACTGCACAAAGCAAAACGCCCCAGGGGCCAAACTTTTATGAATTGCTAGAGAGGTTTCTAACAGAGGCTCCCCTGGGGTTACAGCGTACTGAACCTTCCAGGGGAATGGAAAATTGGGCACGACGGTTTTTAAAAAAGGTTTTCCCTCCATGTGGCCCCCGGTAAAATTTTGTTTGTCTCAATTTGTGGTTCCGGGTTTTCTTTTAGAAGCCTGCGGAGTTTGTCTGCATCTCTGCTTTCAATAAGAATTTTCTTTTTTTCTTTTTGTGCTTTTTTTTGCATATTTTCGCACTTTGGGAGGAAAACGGGGCCCCCCCCGGGGGCCTGTGCTCCTTCAGTTTATCTGTAGCCCGTTTTTTTTCATTTTTTTTTTCCTTTTCTTCAGTGGCTGGTTGTTTTGTTCCCCCAGAGATCTGATTTGGGTGGGAAGATCGTGCGATTAGGTTTTTTGCAATAAAGAGTTGGTATTTTTAGGGTTTTTTTTGGTTTTAAGTCAAATTTTCCCCACTTTTCTGTTTAGAAGATGGCCCCCCGGTTTTGCCATTTTTTTTTTGTCTGGTCCGGCTTTTCTTGCTAACTGCCATTACAGTTTTGGGGGTTCCATTTTTTTGGGGATCTGCTCTGGGCGATACTTTCATCTTTCTCCCTTTTTAGGTGTAGTTATTCTCAGGCGTGACGAGGCGTCTTGAAAAACTGGAACGCTCCGGGGCCCCCTCTAGTTGTGTGGTTGTTCAGATTACGCAATCCAAAAGGTTCCCTCTCTGGTGTATTGCCGTTTTTTTTTTTTCCCCTCAGCAAGAAACAAACAGTATCCCCGGCCCAAATAAAATTATATGGTCTCACAAAGGGGGAAAAATAGGGGGAAAAAAAAAAAAAAAGTTGCAGCTTTTTTTTTTTTTTTTTCTTTTGCTTTTTTTTCCCCTCTTTTTCTGGGTGCTGAGGAGGATTTTTTTTTTCTCTCAAGGGTTTGCCACTTTCGGCCTTTTTGATCATTTCCCCCGGGGGTTCAGATATTGCCCCTATCTGGGGGGTTCCCCGTTGGGAAAACCGGGGTTCCCATGCCGATTTTTTTTGGGGATCGGGTAAATTTCAATTTTTCAAAAAACTGAATTTTTTTTCCCTTAAATCTAAGTCCTCGGGACGCAGCACCGCATTTAAAAAATTGCATCTCTCTCCTGCGCGGCCCCCTCAGGTTTGGGCTTTTTCCCTGCCCCCTGGGATCCGTTTTTTGAATTGAGTTTTTTTCTGGCTCGGGGTTTTATTGACATGAACTAATTCACGAAAAAGCTAAAAACCTTTTGGGGCATTAAATCGGTCTTGAAACGCGATTTTACTTCAAAATTTTTGAGAGGGGGGACCCGCCCAAAGGAATAAAGATGCTTTGGCACCCCTTTTGGGGAGAGAATGTAAAGGATTATGGGGGATTCCCATCCCCCTGGTCTCAATGATTCTAAACATTGGCTATTCAAATTTACAGACGTTTGGTGACGCAAGGTATGCGTAGATGGTGTTGCCCCGAGCCAGCCCTGGGCCCCCGCAGTCGAGGAGTGACTTTTGGGGTCACGTCATGGTTCGAGAGGCAAGGGTTTTTTTTCTACTGTGATGACGCCTCTATGCACTTTCCCCCGCCCTAAGCGGGAAACGTTTTTTCACGCTCAGTTGTCTTGGGGGGGTGCAGACTAAAAATTTTTTGACTGTTACCCCGATTTTTTCCCCCTTTCCCCATTTTCTCCAGGTTTTTTTTATTCAGGAGCACTTAACCGAGGATTTTGCTTTTTTCCAAAAATTGTGGGTTTCCCGATACCCTGCGGAAGCTATTTCCCCCCTGGGCATTGATTCTACCCCTTTTCGAATAAAACCCCAGTTTCACTCAGGTGTAATGAGGGTTAACCAGATCAAGGGGGGTTTCAAAATTTTGGGGGTGCATAACTGCAGACATTATTTTTTAGGTTCCCGGTTACTTCATAAAACCCGTTTGGATGGAAATCTGTTGTGGAACCCCTTGGGGCTGCCAAAAGGGTTTAAAACTGACATCCGTTTTTTCTGCCTCTCCCATCTCAGTGTTCCTGACTTTTTTTCTGTTTTTTTGGTTATTTAGTGAAAGTAAATCTTTCCCCTTCCTTTCCCCAGGAGCATGATTGCGTTTGAATTAGTGCCGGTGGAAAATTTCCTAAAGGCCCTTTTTTTAATTTTTGTACCTAAACGAGGCTACGCTTAATCAAAGAGTCTTGGAGAAGGGGGTATCAGAGATCCCCTTTTCCCCCTTGGGGCCGGTTTTTTCTTTTGGCCTAAAAAGGTGGTTTTTTTAAGGCCTATATTTTTTTCGTCTCTTGAAAAGATCACTGTGAATATCAATATCCGTTACCCCTTTTTCTGCCTTTTTCCGAGTGAAAAAGGCTAGTTGGTTTACCAAGCTTGACCCAGGGGGTATAATATTTTTTCAGAACCATGCTAGGGAGACCCCTGCCTATCACCGAGAAACCGATCGGGTTGCACAATGGGGGTTCTGCCCCCCCCCAAGGGGGGGTATTGTTTGATTGCTAGAGATGTTTTTGAAAGAGGCTCCCTCTGGGGTTACAGACATTTTGAACCTTCAGCGGGAAAATGGCAATCGGGAACCCTGACGGTTAAAAGGGGGAGGTTCCCCCCTTTGATTCGGGAAAAATTGTTCTTTTCTCAAGTGGTTCCTTCATTTGGAAGCCTGCAAGCTTGCATCATCTGCTTTTTTCAATAAGTTTTTTTCCTGCTTTTTTTTTTGGGTTTTTGCTTTTTTGCTAATTTTTTCTGCATTTTGGGAGGTCCCCCGAGTCCCCCCGGGCCCCCGTGCCCCCTCTTTTATCTTTCCACGTTTTTGTTTTTTTGCTTTTTCCGTTTTTCAGCGGCCTTTTTGTTTTTTTTTCCCCCAAGATCTATTTAGGTGGGGGGGATCGGTGTTCGGGTTTTTTTTGCAATCAGAAAGTGGATTTTTAGGGTTTTTTTTTGGATTGCAGTCAAATTTTTTCCTGTATTTTCTTAAGACAGTTGGGCCCCAGCTTTGTCATTCATTTTCGTCTGTCCCCCTGCTTCCTTGTAAAAACCCCTTTTAAATTTTGGGGGCTTCCTATTTTTTTTGGGGACTGCTCCGGGCAAAGCTTTCATCTTTCTGCCTTTAGGTGTTTTTATTTCAGGCGGGGGGGTCAGGATCAACGAGAACGCCCACGGCCCCCCTTATTTTTGGTTTTTTTTTTCGGTTACTGCAATCCAAGGGGTTCCAGCCTCTCTGGTGATTGCCTTTTTTTTTTTTTTCCCCTCCCACTACGAAAAAAACACCAAACAAACAAAAGACTGACTTAAAAATGTTTTTTCACCGTGATCCGTGCAATGCCGATGGTCCAGTGGAGGAGTGGAGGATGGCTGGTGTGGACACCCCATGCAAACCGGCTAGGGGCCAACAAGGGGAGGTGGAGTAATGTTTTGGGCTGAACTGGGGAAAAGATTGGGGGCCCCTTTAGATCCCGAAGGGGTAAAGAGAACTCCATTGTATGTTGAGTTTCTCAAACAGCATTCCCCCAGGTTCAAGAAGAAGAACCGTGCTTTCCGAAGCAAGATCATTTTCTGATAAATCACCGTCTCATCTCAAAACACATCGCATCCTGGCTGCATGGGAAAAAAAAGGGGAAAAAACTTTTTTTGGGGCCCCCTGCTCCCCTGACCTCAACCCCATTTAAAACCCCGGGGGCATCATCAAAAAAGGGGGTCTAGGAGGGGGGGGGCTTCCATCTAAGCAATAGCTCGGGGGGAATTTTGTCCCATGAAAAAAAATGGAAGCAAAAACCAACCAAAATGACAAATTCAATGACGAGAGATTCAAAACCCTTTCAAAAAAGGAGCCCCCATGGCAAATGTAACAACACCTAAATAAATTTTTTAGTTGAAAACTTTTATTTTTTTGAATAAACCTCTAAGCTTAAAATTTAAAAATAACCATTTTTTTTTTTTTTAAAAAAGAAAAGGAAAAAACTCGCTGTGAAATAATTTGGAACATCTTTTGAGTGCATTTTAGTGTTTTAAATTTTTTTAAAAAAATACTGTTATCATGGATTTAAAAAAAACCTTCAATTGTACTCTAAAAATTTTTTTACTGGGGAAATTACAATGACTGCAATTCAATGGTAATTTGGGATAACTGAAAATTATTTCTTAAAAAATTTGGAACAAGTGAAGCTGTCGCTCCCCCCTACTACCCCCGGGGCCCCGGTGGTAACACGGGAAAAACATGCGACTATCTGGTTGACTCTGGAAATCTAACGGGGGTTTCAATTTTCCCCAAAAAAACCATACAGCTGGTTTTTTCTCAACAGACCGTTTTTGTGCCTTCTG
>JARQOD010008465.1:0-35432 GCA_033576555.1 Oophaga sylvatica
ATGTGGAGGAAATCCGGAGCTACCGCATCCCCCCGGTCCCTGTCGTGATGGTCACTGATGTCCTCTGTACAGTGTTTGGACGAGAACAAGGGTGGGAAAATGCCAAACTGCTCATTGGAAAAGACAATTTTTATCAGGTCAGAATATGAGGAGCAGATATAGGAGGTTTAACTGAAAGCGCATGCAGCAATGGACAACATTTTTCTCCCATGTGTGACCTATGATGAGCTCTACGTATAGTCACCAATTTTAGGACTGCACGAAGCAGGAACAGCCTTGTGTGTCACCGACTGTAGGACTGAGGAGAGGCAGGAACGGTCAGGTGTCTCACCGACTGTAGGGCTGAGGAGAGGCATGAATGGTCAGGTGTCTCACCGACTGTAGGACTGAGGAGAGACAGGAATAGTCTGATGTCTCACCGACTGTAGGACTGAGGTGAGGCAAGAACAGTCTGATGTCTCACCGACTGTAGGACTGAGGAGAGGCAGGAATGGTCAGGTGTCTCACCGACTGTAGGACTGAGCAGAGGCACGGACAGTCTGTTTCACCGACTGTAGTACTGAGGAGAGGCAGGAACAGTCTGATGTCTCACCGACTGTAGGACTGAGGAGAGACTGGAATGGTCTGGTGTCTCACTGACTATAGGACTCCCCCAGTCTCCAGCCTGTCTGCAAGATTGTGTATTAGGGAGGCCCTTGCAGAGAGGAACAAAGACACACATGACCCCACCAGATGCAGGACAGAAATGCTAGTGTAAGCCTTATGTATACATGAGATCCAGCCTACGAGTGTTCCTCTTCTTAAGCCCCTGTCTCACATAGTGAGATCCCTAGCGAGATCGCTGCTGATTCACAAGTTTTGTGACGCAGCAGCGAGCTCACCAGCGATATCGCTGTGTGTGACACTTATCAGCGACGATCAGCCCCCCTGCTGGTATCGCTGATCGTCGCTGAATGTCCTGGACATTTTTTTGATTGTTGGTCTCCTGCTGGCCAGCACGCATCGCTGCGTGTGACAGCGGGAGACCAGCGATCAGCGATCTGGAGCTGGTAACCAAGGTAAACATCGGGTTTCTAAGCGCTGCGCGGCACCTAGAAACCCGATGTGTACCTTGGTTACCATCTCCCTGCACAAGAACGCTGGTATCTAACGTACACTGCGGGTAACTAAGTGACGTGCATCGCTTGTTACCCGAGTAGTCGCTGTCCTGATCGCTGCCTGTTTGGCAGCTCAGCAGCGATCATGGTGCGACACACCAGCGATCCTGACAAGTTCATATCGTTGTTGGGATCGCTGGTGAGTCGCTATGTGTGACGGGGCCCTCCTGTCACTGAATGGAAACATTGATTCGTGAGGCTGAACACTTTCCAGGTGAGATTTGTGCACCTTAAAGTGACGAGCAAGGAAATGTCTAATAAAACACAACAGTAAGATCAACGTACCTGGATCAGTTTTTCCTCAAACTACAACGGATCCGTCTTTTTACATTATGGACGGATTGTGCCTGACGGCGAAAAAACGGATGTGTGAAAGTAGCCTAAGGCAGGAAACACCATGAATGAGAGATTCTGTGTAACGCTCCCACTCTCATGCATGCCTTCCACACCCAGGACTCTGGGTAATGGGAGAATTATCAATTGCAGATACTTGAACAGGATGACTAAGAGTTGACACTGTCCCCACGCTCGATATCTAAATCACTGTCCATGATATCTAAGGCGGAATCTGAGTCAACAAATGCACAGGTGACTATAACTCCAGATTTGGTGACCAAAGACGCTTGTAAAAATCAACCAGTAGCCTGCGAGGGAGGTAACCTCAAGCCTTTAGGTCCTTACATATTAATTATTTCTTATTTTTCTCTTTACCTTGAAGAAATTCATTATTCCATCTGAAACCCTGCATCATTACGTGACCCGTTCATCGCAGTATAAACAGATACGAGCAGGTGATCCAAGTTCCTTCACTCCGTGAACTCTCCGCAGGCGCCATTCTGCATCGATTCTCCTACCTCAGAAGAATGAGAGGAAGAAGTCACTAAACTTCCCTCAAATGTGTCCTCATCCCGAAGACATCTTTCTAAACGCACCGCCTGAGATCCGGCCTCATTCAGGGACAACAAGGAGGGACTGTAAACCATCACATCTCGTATCTGACTAGAAAGCCATGGCAGAATTGACTGCGGAGAGCTGGCTCATTCCAGGAGGTCTCCACTGCCCAGCGTGTGACCTGAGCGCAGTAGTCCTCCACACGACGTTTTCCCTGAATCAACCTATGGATTATTGATTCAGTAACATGCTCTCCGCCACAGAGTATGCTGCATTTATCGGAGTCGTCATAAATGAGCCTCGGAGCAGAGAAAAAAGTGCCAACTGGAGAATCCTCAGGCAGAGAAAATGCCCAAGCTTGAGAATCTAAACCGAGCAACGACAGAACAAGACCTGCTCGCCGACCGTTCCTATGGATCAGGCAGGTCGGGGACGAAAATGCAACTTACTTGATAACTTCCTTCGGTCCCCGTTTAAGCTGTCCAGTAAATTTACGCTAAGCACAGAAGAAGGACTTGCAGCGGAGAACACATGCTGTTGTTACTGCTTGATGTTTGCTACCACCAAGGACAAGAACCATAATTACGCTGCCAGGGTGTCCACAGCATCCATGATGGCTTCTCAGCATACTAACATGGAGTGGGCTAGTGATAATGTTAGGATTGTTTAACAACTCACACAGGAAAATAGGTAAAACACTAGAAACTGCAACTCGCCCAGCCGGTTCCTGGACAGAATAGAGACCCTGACCCCGTAGTCCCTGGAGGCTCCTACGTGGACTCGAACAGCCCTAACAACAGATTGAACGATGGCAGCTCAGACCTAGACTTCCTGAGGAGCTGATGAGCACTTCACGTTCCTCCTAAGGAACTGGAGGGCAGAGAAGAGTGCAATTCACTTATAGAAGGGAAGGTGTACTGAGATATAAAGAGATCCCAGAGTGAGTTAGAACAAACCACAAAATACAAAATGAGAAGATAAGATATGTTCTGCAAGAGCATGCCACCTACTTCCTAAAGAAGAAGACAGGTGCAGGGGGGAAAGCTTAATCTGCAGAGATAAACCCTAGCTTGTCTTTCACTGACTGGTAAAAACAATGGCAGTATGGCTGGACATCCAATTGAGATTATTGTGGATGAAGGGAGGGGTTGATCTAGCTTGAGAATTTTTTTGCCAATTTTTTTCTTTATTTGATAGGAGACGGTGCAAAAAATATGTACAAAAATCAATAAAAGGACCGCATGCAGCAACGCGTTTCAAACACACATGGCCGTTCTTTGTCAGAGCTGCAATCTAATCACAAAGACATTTAACTAGTAATCCACCAATACACATGAATAGAAAATCACATGATCAATTATAAACAACATAATCATAGTTGTGGGTGTAACGAATGGAAGCGGAGGCAGAGGTGGTGAAGTTCACATTCGTTTTTATTTTTTAATGTGGAACCTCAAGACCGCGGTCCGGGGGGCTCCGAAGGGGGCGTAACTAGTGAGCCCCGGGTACCCGTAGTAAGGCCCCTCGAACAGGACCAGAATGGAATACCCGGAGGACACAGGTGCTACCTCCAGTTAGACCCCGGACACGTGGCAGCTGTCCCAGAGGGACCAAAAGGGTAACAGGTATTTACAGAGTCCGTGGAGGGTTCTTGACGGAGAAGGGTAAGGTCCTGGTCCAGAACGGATGGTAGTAGGCTGGCTCCAGTGACCTTGTCACGGTCCACGGGTACGGATGGCTGATGGCGGAACGGGATGACATTTGCGCCAGTAATAGCCGAGATTGTCCAGGTTAGCCAGATACAGGTTAGCAATGATCTGAGGAGACAAACAGTATCAGCGAAGCACAGAGACTGCAGACGCAGCGCAGACAGATCAGGAACAGAACCGGATGTAGCAATGATAGAACACGTTGCTCCGGCACTCCCCTAATGGTGGAGTGACCAGATATAGTACTGAGTGCGCAACCATTGGTTAATTAGCTATTTCAAAAAATGCACGCTGCCCCTTTAAGAGAGACTGTGGGCGCTGCCTCGCGTCCTAAGCAGACTATCTGGAGGCCTGCCAGCAGCGTGCCAGGAAGTGGAGGACACAGGACAGCGAGGAGCAGATGGGACAGGAGACCCCAGCCCACGCGCAGACTGCTGCAGAGGGACAGCTAGAGGAACAGGTGAGTGAGCAGAACGGAGTGCAGAGCCAGCGCTGGGACCGAGTGTAACAGTATCCCCCTCTTTACTCCCCCTCTTTTTCAAGCCTGCGTGAAATCTTTTAAGAAGAAGAGGAGCCTGGATGTTCTCTTTAGGCTCCCAAGATCTCTCCTCAGGACCAAAACCTTTCCAGTCCACCAGGTAATAGATCCTACCTCTTACTCTCTTAGAGGCCAAGATATGTTTTACCTCAAAAACATCATCCTCAGAGACCGGATCAGGAGTGGTACCCGGGTCCTTAAAGAAGGAGCTCAACACTACTGGTTTGAGGAGGGAAACATGAAAGGAGTTAGGTACTCGTAGAGAATTAGGCAATTTCAGTTTATAAGAGACCGGGATGATTTGTCTCAAGACTTCAAAGGGACCAATGAAACGGGGACCCAATTTGTGCGATGGTAACTTCAGACGGATGTACTTGGAGGAGAGCCATACCTTGTCTCCTGGACGAAAGATGGGAGCCTCCAAACGTCTTTTGTCCGCATGCGTTTTCATACGTTGAGAAGCTTTCTCCAAAGCCGACCTGGTCTCTCTCCAAATGTCCGAGAAATTCTTAGACAAGGTATCGACTGCCAGAACATCAGACAATCCCGAGACAGGAAGAGGAATTCCGGGTTGCAGTCCAAACACAATCTGAAAGGGAGACTTTCCAGAAGATTCACTTACTTGGTTGTTGTAGGAGAATTCCGCCCAGGGCAGTAATTCTACCCAGTCATTATGATGAGCGTTGACGAAGTGACGCAGGTATCCAGCCAGGATTTGATTGATCCTCTCCACTTGCCCATTAGACTGGGGATGATATGCAGAAGAAAAATCTAGTTCAATTTTTACCATTTTACAGAGTCCTCTCCAGAACTTAGAGGTGAACTGGATGCCCCTGTCAAACACGATGTGGAGAGGAAATCCATGTAGACGGAAGATGTGCTGAATGAAGTGAGTGGCCAGTTCTGGAGCAGACGGGAGGCCAGATAGCGGAACGAAGTGGGCCATTTTAGAGAAGCGGTCCACCACAACCCATACCACTGAGCAGCCAGAAGAAATGGGAAGATCCGTGATGAAATCCATCGCGATGTGCTGCCAGGGAGCGGACGGAATCGGAAGAGGCAGAAGCCTGCCGGCAGGTAGATGTTTAACAGTTTTGTTACGGGCGCATGAAGGACAGGCTGCGACGAACTCCTGGATATCCTTGCCCATGGTAGGCCACCAGTAATAACGGGAGATGAGTTGCTGCGTCTTTCTCTGACCAGCATGGCCAGCCAACTTAGAAGAATGACCCCAGCGCAGAACACGACTACGATCAGAGGCGGACACGAAAGTCTTCCCAGGAGGAAGCCGGGCCAGATCAGTGGAGGCAACAGAGACTAACTTAGAAGGTTCAATAATGTGCTGAGGTTCCTCCTCCAGTTCAGGAGGCAAGAAGGCTCTAGAGAGTGCGTCTGCCTTGATGTTCTTGTCAGCTGGACGGAAATGAAGTACAAAATTGAAACGGGCAAAAAATAATGCCCAACGGGCCTGACGGGGATTCAGTCTTAAAGCAGATTGGAGATAGGCAAGGTTTTTATGGTCGGTGAATATGATTACCTGGTGATGGGCTCCTTCAAGAAGATGTCTCCATTCTTGCAGAGCCAATTTGATGGCCAACAGTTTGCGATCACCGACAGAGTAGTTCCTTTCTGCAGGAGAAAAAAACCTTGGAAAAAAAACCACACGAGATCATCCGCCCGGTAGACGACTTCTGGGTCAGAACTGCTCCTGCACCTATGGAAGAAGCGTCAACTTCAAGAAAAAATTGCTCACTTGAATTAGGACGATGGAGAACGGGTGCGGAAGCGAAGGCTTTTTTGAGAGAAACAAAGGCCTCTTCTGCCTCGGAGGACCATTCCTTAGAGTTTACACCTTTCCGGGTTAAGGCTGTGATTGGAGCCACTCGGGTGGAAAAGTGTGGAATAAATTGCCGGTAGTAATTGGCGAACCCGAGGAACCTTTGTATGGCTTTTAGCCCAGACGGACGAGGCCAGTTGAGAACTGCAGACAACTTCTCCGGATCCATCTTTAATCCTGTGGAAGATACAATGTACCCAAGGAAAGGCAAAGAAGACTGCTCAAAGAGGCATTTCTCATATTTGGCATATAGCCTGTTCTCTCTCAGTCTTTGTAAGACCAGGCGTACTTGCCTCCGGTGTGACGTCAAGTCAGCAGAAAAAATCAAAATATCGTCCAGGCAAACCACGACACAAGTATAGAGCAAGTCCCTGAAAATGTCATTAACAAATTCCTGAAAAACCGCAGGTGCATTGCTTAGGCCGAATGGCATTACCAGGTATTCATAGTGGCCGTCACGGGTGTTGAAGGCTGTTTTCCATTCGTCCCCCTCTCTGACTCGGATCAGGTTGTAGGCCCCTCTGAGGTCAATTTGGTGAAGATCTTGGCCCCTCGGAGACGATCAAACAGCTCTGAAATAAGAGGTAATGGATACCTGTTTTTTACCGTGATTTGATTTAGACCCCGATAGTCAATGCAGGGCCGCAAGGATCAATCCTTTTTCTTCACAAAGAAGAATCCAGCTCCTGCCGGTGACGATGACTTTCGGATAAATCCTCTAGCCAGATTCTCTTGGATGTAGTCCGACATGGCCTGAGTCTCTGCCTGTGAAAGGGGATAAACTCTCCCGCGAGGAGGAGATGCTCCAGGAAGAAGCTCTATCTGACAGTCATACGACCTGTGTGGAGGTAGTCTCTCAGCCTCCTTTTTCCCAAAGACGTCAGAGAAGGACCAATAGACGGAAGGCAACCCTGGCAGGGTACCAGGCTGGACTGGAGGCAAAATAGGTTGAATCCGGGTTAAGCAACGATTCATGCAGGTATCTCCCCAACGCAGAACTTCTCCAGTTTTCCAATTAAGGACTGGTTCATGCATCTGGAGCCAAGGTAAACCTAAAAGCATGGGATGGGATAAACCGGGATATACATAAAATCGCATTCGTTCAGTATGCATTAGACCTACCCGGAGTTCCACCAACTCGGTTTGAAACTGGACGGGCTCGGTCAGCGGTTTGCCATCCACGGCGGACACCTGTAACGGATCAGGAAGACGCTGGACTGGTAATCGGTAATGATCCACAACCGCCTGCTGGATGAAGTTCCCTGCAGCTCCAGAATCCAGTAGACAATGTTCGGAGAATTTTATTGCTCCATAGGACACGGAGACTGAGATGTGTAAAGAGGGAGAGGACTGTTCTCTACCTAGGTTGGCCCCTCCTACCGAACCTAGGCACTGGAGTTTCCCGACTTTTTAGGACAGAAATGGATCAAATGTTCAGAACTACCGCAGTAGTAACAACTTCCCTCCTTGCTACGTGCCTCCCGGCGGCGGGTGGCCAAACTTACATGGTCCACCTCCATGGCCTCGGAGGCGGAGGGCGAAGTACCTGTTTTGTACAAACTAGAGTCCAGGTGATAGGACCTTTTGTCCCGCTTGATCTCCATGGAGCGCTCCTGAAAACGCAGGTCAATTCGGGTTGCCAAGGATATTAGCTCTTCCAAGAAGGTAGGTCTGTCCCGTCCCGCCAGCTCATCCTTGATTCTTCCGGATAGGCCCTCCCAGAAGTTAGCAACCAGGGCCTCATTGTTCCACGATAATTCAGACGAGAGGGTGCGGAATTTAACAGCATACTGAGCTACCGTGAGAGTACCTTGGCGCAGGCAGAGCAGAGCTGAGGCAGTCGAAGTGGTGCGACCAGGTTCATCGAAAGTCCTGCGAAAAGCCTCTAGGAAAGATTGAAGATCGTTAACCAGCGGATCTCCTCTCTCCCATAGCGGGTTTAGCCAGGCGAGGGCCTCTCTTCCCAGGTGTGACATGATGAAGCCCACCTTGGCTCGGTCAGAAGCAAACATATGCCCCAAGATTTCGAAGTGTAGAGTGCACTGATTGAGAAAACCCGACACAGAGTAGGGTCACCCTGGAAACGGGTAGGAGCCGCCAGGCGGGGACCTTGACTTGCCATGGGAACTGGTACCTGATTATTGATAGAGGAGTCAGGTGCAGATGAGGACCCTAAGGAATCCATGCGGGTAGACAAGCTGCGTAGATAAGTCGTGATCTTGTCCTGTTGAACTCCCAAACGGGTCACCTCCTGGCACAGATCCGTGGTCTGAGATCTCTGGGATCCAGCGGGTTCCATGGCCGGAGCAATCTGTAACGAATGGAAGCGGAGGCAGAGGTGGTGAAGTTCACATTCGTTTTATTCGTTTTTCGGGGGGCTCCGAAGGGGGCGTAACTAGTGAGCCCTGGGTACCCGTAGTAAGGCCCCCCGAACAGGACCAGAATGGAATACCCGGAGGACACAGGTGCTACCTCCAGTTAGACCCCGGACACGTGGCAGCTGTCCCAGAGGGACCAAAAGGGTAACAGGTATTTACAGAGTCCGTGGAGGGTTCTTGACGGAGAAGGGTAAGGTCCTGGTCCAGAACGGATGGTAGTAGGCTGACTCCAGTGACCTTGTCACGGTCCACGGGTACGGATGGCTGATGGCGGAACGGGATGACACTTGCGCCAGTAATAGCCGAGATTGTCCAGGTTAGCCAGATACAGGTTAGCAATGATCTGAGGAGACAAACAGTATCAGCAAAGCACAGAGACTGCAGCCATTGGTTAATTAGCTATTTAAAAAATTGCACGCTGCCCCTTTAAGAGAGACGGTGGGCGCGGCCTCGCGTCCTAAGCAGACTATCTGGAGGCCTGCCAGCAGCGTGCCAGGAAGTGGAGGAGGACACAGGACGCCGAGGAGCAGATGGGACAGGAGACCCCAGCCCGCGCGCAGACTGCTGCAGAGGGACAGCCAGAGGAACAGGTGAGTGAGCAGAACGGAGTGCAGAGCCAGCGCTGGGACCGAGTGTAACAGTGGGTAACATACAGAAAGAAGAGACATTTGTGCAGACGATGTCTCCCAATGTTTTGGCTATTTTGGCAACCAGGGGCCAGAACTGTAGATAAAATGACATCCTCTTCAAGTAACGGAAGATTTTCAGCCCAGTTTTCTTAATATCATTAAAGTGGGAACTGTAGCAAATGGTTAAGACTGGCTTAGAACTGACTTGCATCTGATATTCATTTTTAAAAATGCCCGAAATGAGATCTGAGCGCTGTTTAGTCTGAACAATGCTTTTGACGTTTTCAGGAGTCCAGGCAGGACATCCTCTTCTTCTAATTTAGTGCTGCAGGCCCATAATTCACCTTCCCATTTGCTATTGTCACTGCAATTCTGTTTGATGCGGGTGAACTCACCAACTGGAATAGCCTTGATGGTGTGCCTGGGATGACTGCTAGAGGCTGCACAGTAGTATTCCCGGAGAGAGGTTTGGAGAAGGTGGAAGTGACTATGCCATGGATAGATCCCTCCAGTGTGTGGTCTAGAAAAGAAATGCAGGATTGATGGAAAACAATAGGTAAAATACACACCACACCGATTGTCATTGATGTAGGATACAAATTCCTTTATGGCAGATACATCGCCCCCCCCAAAATGAACAGCAGGTCGTCGATGTATCTGCCATACCAGAAGAGATCTGACAAGAATGGATTAGAGGGGACATACCACCATTTTGTCTCCCAATAAGACATAACAAGATTGCTGACAGAGGGGGAAATTTAACACCCAACGCCTTTTCATCGGAGAAAGAAATTACCCTCATATATAAAAAATATTATTGGTCGTAAGAAAATGAGTAACATGCAGTATGTAAGAAATGAGATCTGCCATCTATGAATTGAAATGAGACCTGTGCAATTCCAAAGCCTGTAAGGCAATCTCATACAGGGATACAAGTGTAAAGCACTGGGACCTCACAGCTCTACCAGACAACTCTGGGACACCACTGGAGATAATTGATCCAAGACATCCCTGAATCCTTTAAGAATCCTGGAGTTCTTTGTACCAGGGGTTGTAGGAGAAAGTCAAGCCCCCCAACCGTCCCGTGACAGAGCCGATGCGGGAGACAATGGGTCTCCTAGGGGAGGGTCCACAGCTTCATGTACCTGGGGTAGTCCATACATGGAGGGCAATGTGGGACTTTCCACAATAAAGTAGTCCCTCTGTGGTCTCACCCGATGAATTCGTATGTTACCCCACCTGATTATTATGTGGTTTTGAATTGATCATGTGATTTTCTATACATGTGTCTATTGGTGGATTACTAGTTAAATGTATTTGTGATCAGTAAGATTGCAGCTCTGACAGAGAAAGCCATGTGCGTTTGAAATGCGTTGCTGCCATGCTTTCGTTTTATTGATTTCTGAACATATTTTTACACCTTCTCCTATCAAATAAAAAAAAATTTGGCAAAAAAATTCTGGAAGCTGGATCAACCCCTTACTTCATCCACATGTGACTGCATCTTGTCTTATGGATCTCATGCCTCCAATTGTCTAGGGCGTAGATGAGCTGGTATTTCTTAATCTACTATTTAATGAGATTATTACCAGCAGGGGGAAAGTATATAAAGCTGCACCCAAAAAAAAGTGATAGGGCAGACAAATGTAAACATCTGAAAGACTAAAGCCCCCGTCTCACACAGCGATCTTGCTGAGTCACTAGTTTTGTGACGCAACAGCGATCTCCCCAGCAATATCGCTGTGTGTGACATTCAGCGACGATCAGCCCCCCTGCCGGGTATCGCTGATCGTCGCTGAATGTCCTGGACATTTTTTTGATCGTTGGTCTCCCGCTGGCCAGCACGTATCGCTGCGTGTGGCAGGCAGGAGACCAGCGATCAGCTGGTAGCCAAGGTACACATCGGGTTTCCAGGCGCTGGGCGGCACCTGGAAACCCGATGTGTACCTTGGTTACCAGCTCCCTGAACCAGCGGGCTGGTATCCAATGTACACTGCGGGTAACTAAGCGGCGTTACCCGCAGTGTCGCTGTCCTGATCACTGCTGAGCTGCCTGTTTGGCAGCTCACCAGCGATCCTGACAAGTGCTTATCGTTGTCGGGATCGCTGGTGTGTCGCTATGTGTGACAGGGCCCTAAGGCAGGGATAACCGACAATAAACACCCGGTGAAAAGGGGTATTTGCTGTGACTCAGAGGATAGAGAAGCCGACCACAAAGCACAGGATCAGAGGTTCGAACCCCGACGCCTGACACACGCCACCCGTAGGACTGAGGAGAGACCGTATCGGCCATGTGTCTCACCGACTGTAGGACTGAGATGAGGCAGGAACGATCTCGTGTCTCACAGGATGTAAGACTAAGGAGAGACAAAATGGTCTAGTCTCAACGAATGTAGGACTGAGGTGAGGCATGAACAGTCATGTGTCTCGACTACTTTATGACTGAAGTGAGGCAGGAACGGTCATGCATCTCAACGAATGTAGGACTAAGAAGAGGCAGGATTAGTCTTGTGTCTTGCTGACTGTAGGACTAAAGTGAGGCAGGAACAGTCATGTGTCTTGACTGTACTACTAAAGAGAGGCAAGAAGGGTCATGTGTCTCGCCGACTGTAGGACTGAGGTGAGGCTGGAACAGTCATGTGTCTCACCGACTGTAGGACTGAGGAGAGGAAGGAACGGCCAGGTGTCTCGCCGACTGTAGGACTGAGGAGAGGCAGGAACGGTCATTTGTCTCAACGAATGTAGGATTAAGGAGCGGCAGGAACAGTCTTGTGTCTTGCTGACTGTAGGACTGAAGTAAAGCAGGAACGGTTATGTTTCTTGACGAATGTAGGACTAAGGAGAGGCAGGAACAGTCTTGTGTCTTGCTGACTGTAGGACTAAAGTGAGGCAGGAACAGTCATGTGATTTGCTGACTGTAGGACTGAGGTGAGGCAAGAACGGTCATGTGTGTCGACGACTGTAGGATTGAAGTGAGGCAAGAAGGGTCATGTGATTTGCTGACTGTAGGACTGACGTGAGACAGGAACACTCATGTGTTTCGTCGACTGTAGGACTGAGGTGAGGCAGGAATGGTCACATTTCTCGCCGACTGTAGGACTGAGATGAGGCAGGAATGGTCATGTGTCTTGCCGATTGTTGGACTGAGGTGAGGCAGAAACGGTCATGTGTCTCACTTGACTTTAGGACTGAGGTGAGGCAGGAACGATCTGGTTTCCCACCGACTGTAGGACTGAGGAGAGGCAGGAACAGTCTGATGTCTCACTAGCTGTAGGACTGAGGAGAGGCAGGAACAGTCTGATGTCTCACCAACTGTAGGACTGAGGAGAGGCAGGAAAGGTCATGTGTCTCGACTACTGTATGACTGAAGTGAGGCAGGAACGGTCCTGCATCTCGACGAATGTAGGACTAAGAAGAGGCAGGATTAGTCTTGTGTCTTGCTGACTGTAGGACTAAAGTGAGGCAGGAACAGTCATGTGTCTCGACTGTACTACTAAAGAGAGGCAGGAAGGGTCATGTGTCTCGCCGACTGTAGGACTGAGGTGAGGCAGGAACGGTCATGTGTCTCACCGACTGTAGGACTGAGGAGAGGAAGGAACGGCCAGGTGTCTCGCGGACTGTAAGACTGAGGAGAGGCATGAACAGTCTTGTGTCTTGCTGACTGTAGGACTGAAGTAAAGCAGGAACGGTCATGTTTCTTGACGAATGTAGGACTAAGGAGAGGCAGGAACAGTCTTGTGTCTTGCTGACTGTAGGACTAAAGTGAGGCAGGAAAGGTTATATCTCTCGACTGTAGGACTAAAGAGAGGCAGGAACAGTCATGTGATTTGCCGACTGTAGGACTGAGGTGAGGCAAGAACGGTCATGTGTGTCGACGACTGTAGGACTGAAGTGAGGCAGGAATGGTCATGTGTCTCGACAACTGTAGGACTAAAGTGAGGCAGGAAGGGTCATGTGATTTGCTGACTGTAGGACTGAAGTGAGACAGGAACACTCATGTGTCTCGTCGACTGTAGGACTGAGGTGAGGCAGGAACGGTCACGTTTCTCGCTGACTGTAGGACTCAGGAGAGGCAGGAACAGTCTGATGTCTCACCAACTGTAGGACTGAGGAGAGACAGAAATGGTCAGGTGTCTCGCCGACTGTAGGACTGTGGAGAGGCAGGAACAATCAGGTGTCTCGCCGCCTGTATTACTGAGGAGAGGCAGGAACGGTCATGTGTCTCGCCGACTGTAGGACTGAGGTGAGGCAGGAACGGTCAGGTGTCTCTTGACTGTAGGATTGTGGTGAGGCAGGCACAGTCATGTGTCTCGCCGACTGTAGGACTGATGTAAAGCAGGAACGGTCATGTGTCTCAACGACTGTAAGACTGAGGTGAGGCAGGAACAGTCATGTGTCTCGACGAATGTAGGACAGAGGAGAGGCAGGAATGGTCAGGCGTCTCGACGACTGTAGGACTGAGGAGAGGCAGGAATGGTCATGTTTCTCAACGACTGTAGGACTGAGGTGAGGCAGGAACCGTCACATGTCTCACCACTGTAGGACTGAGGAGAGGCAGGAATGGTCAGGTGTCTCGCCGACTGTAGGATTTAGGTGATGCAGGAACGGTCATGTGTCTCACCGACTGTAGGACTGTGGTGAGGCAGGCACGGTCATGTGTCTCGCCGACTGTAGGCCTGATGTGAGGCAGGAACGGTCATGTGTCTCAACTACTGTAGGACTGAGGTGAGGCAGGAACGGTCATGTGTCTCGACGACTGTAGGACAGAGGAGAGGCAGGAACGGTCATGTTTCTCAACGACTGTAGAACTGAGGTGAGGCAGGAACAGTCACTTGTCTCACCGACTGTAGGACTGAGGAGAGGCAGGAATGGTAAGGTGTCTCGCCGACTGTAGGATTTAGGTGATGCAGGAACGGTCATGTGTCTCACCGACTGTAGGACTGTGGTGAGGCAGGCACGGTCATGTGTCTCGCCGACTGTAGGCCTGATGTGAGGCAGGAACGGTCATGTGTCTCAACGACTGTAGGACTGAGGTGAGGCAGGAACGATCATGTGTCTCGACGACTGTAGGACAGAGGAGAGGCAGGAACGGTCATGTTTCTCAACGACTGTAGAACTGAGGTGAGGCAGGAACAGTCATGTGTTCTCGACGACTGTAGGACTGAGGTGAGGCAGGAACGGTCATGTGTCTCGACGACTGTAGGACAGAGGAGAGGCAGGAACGGTCATGTGTCTCGACGACTGTAGGACAGAGGAGAGGCAGGAATGGTCATGTGTCTCGCCGACTGTAGGACTGAGGTGAGGAAGGAACGGTCATGTGTCTCTCTGACTGTAGGACTGTGGTGAGGCAGGCATGGTCGTGTCTCGCCGACTGTAGGACTGATGTGAGGCAGGAACGGTCATGTGTCTCGACGACTGTAGGACAGACGAGAGGCAGGAATGGTCAGGTGTCTCGACGACTGTAGGACTGAGGTGAGGCAGGAACGGTCATGTGTCTCTCTGACTGTAGGACTGTGGTGAGGCAGGCACGGTCGTGTCTCGCCAACTATAGGACTGATGTGAGGCAGGAACAGTCATGTGTCTCGACGACTGTAGGACAGAGGAGAGGCAGGAATGGTCAGGTGTCTCAACGACTGTAGGACTGAGGTGAGGCAGGAACGGTCATGTGTCTCGACGACTGTAGGACAGAGGAGAGGCAGGAACGGTCATGTTTCTCAACGACTGTAGAACTGAGGTGAGGCAGGAACAGTCATGTGTCTCGACGACTGTAGGACTGAGGTGAGGCAGGCACGGTCGTGTCTCGCCAACTATAGGACTGATGTGAGGCAGGAACGGTCATGTGTCTCGACGACTGTAGGACTGAGGAGAGGCAGGAAAGGTCATGTTTCTCAACGACTGTAGGACTGAGGAGAGGCAGGAACAATCAGGTGTCTCGCTGCCTGTATTACTGAGGAGAGGCAGGAATGGTCATGTGTCTCACCGACTGTAGGACTGAGGTGAGGCAGGAACCGTCACATGTCTCACCGACTGTAGGACTGAGGAGAGGCAGGAACGGTCACGTTTCTCGCCGACTGTAGGACTGAGATGAGGCAGGAATGGTCATGTGTCTTGCCGACTGTTGGACTGAAGTGAGGCAGAAACGGTCATGTGTCTCACTTGACTGTAGGTCTGAGGTGAGGCAGGAACGGTCTGGTTTCCCACCGACTGTAGGACTGAGGAGAGGCAGGAACAGTCTGATGTCTCACCAACTGTAGGACTGAGGAGAGGCAGGAACAGTCTGATGTCTCACCAACTGTAGGACTGAGGAGAGGCAGGAAAGGTCATGTGTCTCGACTACTGTATGACTGAAGTGAGGCAGGAACGGTCCTGCATCTCGACGAATGTAGGACTAAGAAGAGGCAGGATTAGTCTTGTGTCTTGCTGACTGTAGGACTAAAGTGAGGCAGGAACAGTCATGTGTCTCGACTGTACTACTAAAGAGAGACAGGAAGGGTCATGTGTCTCGCCGACTGTAGGACTGAGGTGAGGCAGGAACGGTCATGTGTCTCACCGACTGTAGGACTGAGGAGAGGAAGGAACGGCCAGGTGTCTCGCCGACTGTAGGACTGAGGAGAGGCAGGAACGGTTATTTGTCTCAACGAATGTAGGATTAAGGAGCGGCAGGAACAGTCTTGTGTCTTGCTGACTGTAGGACTGAAGTAAAGCAGGAACGGTCATGTTTCTTGACGAATGTAGGACTAAGGAGAGGCAGGAACAGTCTTGTGTCTTGCTGACTGTAGGACTAAAGTGAGGCAGGAAAGGTTATATCTCTCGACTGTAGGACTAAAGAGAGGCAGGAACAGTCATGTGATTTGCTGACTGTAGGACTGAGGTGAGGCAAGAACGGTCATGTGTGTCGACGACTGTAGGACTGAAGTGAGGCAGGAACACTCATGTGTCTCGACGACTGTAGGACTAAAGTGAGGCAGGAAGGGTCATGTGATTTGCTGACTGTAGGACTGAAGTGAGGCAGGAATGGTCATGTGTCTTGCCGATTGTTGGACTGAGGTGAGGCAGAAACGGTCATGTGTCTCACTTGACTTTAGGACTGAGGTGAGGCAGGAACGGTCTGGTTTCCCACCGACTGTAGGACTGAGGAGAGGCAGGAACAGTCTGATGTCTCACTAGCTGTAGGACTGAGGAGAGGCAGGAACAGTCTGATGTCTCACTAGCTGTAGGACTGAGGTGAGGCAGGAACCGTCACATGTCTCACCGACTGTAGGACTGAGGAGAGGCAGGAACGGTCACGTTTCTCGCCGACTGTAGGACTGAGATGAGGCAGGAATGGTCATGTGTCTTGCCGACTGTTGGACTGAAGTGAGGCAGAAACGGTCATGTGTCTCACTTGACTGTAGGTCTGAGGTGAGGCAGGAACGGTCTGGTTTCCCACCGACTGTAGGACTGAGGAGAGGCAGGAACAGTCTGATGTCTCACCAACTGTAGGACTGAGGAGAGGCAGGAACAGTCTGATGTCTCACCAACTGTAGGACTTAGGAGAGGCAGGAAAGGTCATGTGTCTCGACTACTGTATGACTGAAGTGAGGCAGGAACGGTCCTGCATCTCGACGAATGTAGGACTAAGAAGAGGCAGGATTAGTCTTGTGTCTTGCTGACTGTAGGACTAAAGTGAGGCAGGAACAGTCATGTGTCTCGACTGTACTACTAAAGAGAGGCAGGAAGGGTCATGTGTCTCGCCCACTGTAGGACTGAGGTGAGGCAGGAACGGTCATGTGTCTCACCGACTGTAGGACTGAGGAGAGGAAGGAACGGCCAGGTGTCTCGCCGACTGTAGGACTGAGGAGAGGCAGGAACAGTCTTGTGTCTTGCTGACTGTAGGACTGAAGTAAAGCAGGAACGGTCATGTTTCTTGACGAATGTAGGACTAAGGAGAGGCAGGAACAGTCTTGTGTCTTGCTGACTGTAGGACTAAAGTGAGGCAGGAAAGGTTATATCTCTCGACTGTAGGACTAAAGAGAGGCAGGAACAGTCATGTGATTTGCTGACTGTAGGACTGAGGTGAGGCAAGAACGGTCATGTGTGTCGACGACTGTAGGACTGAAGTGAGGCAGGAATGGTCATGTGTCTCGACAACTGTAGGACTAAAGTGAGGCAGGAAGGGTCATGTGATTTGCTGACTGTAGGACTGAAGTGAGACAGGAACACTCATGTGTCTCGTCGACTGTAGGACTGAGGTGAGGCAGGAACGGTCACGTTTCTCGCTGACTGTAGTACTGAGGAGAGGCAGGAACAGTCTGATGTCTCACCAACTGTAGGACTGAGGAGAGGCAGAAATGGTCAGGTGTCTCGCCGACTGTAGGACTGTGGAGAGGCAGGAACAATCAGGTGTCTCGCCGCCTGTATTACTGAGGAGAGGCAGGAACGGTCATGTGTCTCGCCGACTGTAGGACTGAGGTGAGGCAGGAACGGTCAGGTGTCTCTTTGACTGTAGGATTGTGGTGAGGCAGGCACAGTCATGTGTCTCGCCGACTGTAGGACTGATGTAAGGCAGGAACGGTCATGTGTCTCAACGACTGTAAGACTGAGGTGAGGCAGGAACGGTCATGTGTCTCGACGAATGTAGGACAGAGGAGAGGCAGGAATGGTCAGGCGTCTCGACGACTGTAGGACAGAGGAGAGGCAGGAATGGTCATGTTTCTCAACGACTGTAGGACTGAGGTGAGGCAGGAACCGTCACATGTCTCACCGACTGTAGGACTGAGGAGAGGCAGGAATGGTCAGGTGTCTCGCCGACTGTAGGATTTAGGTGATGCAGGAACGGTCATGTGTCTCACCGACTGTAGGACTGTGGTGAGGCAGGCACGGTCATGTGTCTCGCCGACTGTAGGCCTGATGTGAGGCAGGAACGGTCATGTGTCTCACCGACTGTAGGACTGTGGTGAGGCAGGCACGGTCATGTGTCTCGCCGAATGTAGGCTTGATGTGAGGCAGGAACGGTCATGTGTCTCAACGACTGTAGGACTGAGGTGAAGCAGGAACGATCATGTGTCTCGACGACTGTAGGACAGAGGAGAGGCAGGAACGGTCATGTTTCTCAACGACTGTAGAACTGAGGTGAGGCAGGAACAGTCATGTGTCTCGACGACTGTAGGACTGAGGTGAGGCAGGAACGGTCATGTGTCTCGACGACTGTAGGACAGAGGAGAGGCAGGAACGGTCACTTGTCTCACCGACTGTAGGACTGAGGACAGGCAGGAATGGTCAGGTGTCTCGCCGACTGTAGGATTTAGGTGATGCAGGAACGGTCATGTGTCTCACCGACTGTAGGACTGTGGTGAGGCAGGCACGGTCATGTGTCTCGCCGAATGTAGGCTTGATGTGAGGCAGGAACGGTCATGTGTCTCAACGACTGTAGGACTGAGGTGAAGCAGGAACGATCATGTGTCTCGACGACTGTAGGACAGAGGAGAGGCAGGAACGGTCATGTTTCTCAACGACTGTAGAACTGAGGTGAGGCAGGAACAGTCATGTGTCTCGACGACTGTAGGACTGAGGTGAGGCAGGAACGGTCATGTGTCTCGACGACTGTAGGACAGAGGAGAGGCAGGAACGGTCATGTGTCTCGACGACTGTAGGACAGAGGAGAGGCAGGAATGGTCATGTGTCTCGCCGACTGTAGGACTGAGGTGAGGAAGGAACGGTCATGTGTCTCTCTGACTGTAGGACTGTGGTGAGGCAGGCATGGTCGTGTCTCGCGACTGTAGGACTGATGTGAGGCAGGAACGGTCATGTGTCTCGACGACTGTAGGACAGGCGAGAGGCAGGAATGGTCAGTGTCTCGACGACTGTAGGACTGAGGTGAGGCAGGAACGGTCATGTGTCTCTCTGACTGTAGGACTGTGGTGAGGCAGGCACGGTCGTGTCTCGCCAACTATAGGACTGATGTGAGGCAGGAACAGTCATGTGTCTCGACGACTGTAGGACAGAGGAGAGGCAGGAATGGTCAGGTGTCTCAACGACTGTAGGACTGAGGTGAGGCAGGAACGGTCATGTGTCTCGACGACTGTAGGACAGAGGAGAGGCAGGAACGGTCATGTTTCTCGACGACTGTAGGACTGAGGTGAGGCAGGCACGGTCTTGTCTCGCCAACTATAGGACTGATGTGAGGCAGGAACGGTCATGTGTCTCGACGACTGTAGGACTGAGGAGAGGCAGGAAAGGTCATGTTTCTCAACGACTGTAGGACTGAGGAGAGGCAGGAACAATCAGGTGTCTCGCTGCCTGTATTACTGAGGAGAGGCAGGAATGGTCATGTGTCTCACCGACTGTAGGACTGAGGTGAGGCAGGAACCGTCACATGTCTCACCGACTGTAGGACTGAGGAGAGGCAGGAACGGTCACGTTTCTCGCCGACTGTAGGACTGAGATGAGGCAGGAATGGTCATGTGTCTTGCCGACTGTTGGACTGAAGTGAGGCAGAAACGGTCATGTGTCTCACTTGACTGTAGGTCTGAGGTGAGGCAGGAACGGTCTGGTTTCCCACCGACTGTAGGACTGAGGAGAGGCAGGAACAGTCTGATGTCTCACCAACTGTAGGACTGAGGAGAGGCAGGAACAGTCTGATGTCTCACCAACTGTAGGACTGAGGAGAGGCAGGAAAGGTCATGTGTCTCGACTACTGTATGACTGAAGTGAGGCAGGAACGGTCCTGCATCTCGACGAATGTAGGACTAAGAAGAGGCAGGATTAGTCTTGTGTCTTGCTGACTGTAGGACTAAAGTGAGGCAGGAACAGTCATGTGTCTCGACTGTACTACTAAAGAGAGACAGGAAGGGTCATGTGTCTCGCCGACTGTAGGACTGAGGTGAGGCAGGAACGGTCATGTGTCTCACCGACTGTAGGACTGAGGAGAGGAAGGAACGGCCAGGTGTCTCACCGACTGTAGGACTGAGGAGAGGCAGGAACGGTCATTTGTCTCAACGAATGTAGGATTAAGGAGCGGCAGGAACAGTCTTGTGTCTTGCTGACTGTAGGACTGAAGTAAAGCAGGAACGGTCATGTTTCTTGACGAATGTAGGACTAAGGAGAGGCAGGAACAGTCTTGTGTCTTGCTGACTGTAGGACTAAAGTGAGGCAGGAAAGGTTATATCTCTCGACTGTAGGACTAAAGAGAGGCAGGAACAGTCATGTGATTTGCTGACTGTAGGACTGAGGTGAGGCAAGAACGGTCATGTGTGTCGACGACTGTAGGACTGAAGTGAGGCAGGAACACTCATGTGTCTCGACGACTGTAGGACTAAAGTGAGGCAGGAAGGGTCATGTGATTTGCTGACTGTAGGACTGAAGTGAGGCAGGAATGGTCATGTGTCTTGCCGATTGTTGGACTGAGGTGAGGCAGAAACGGTCATGTGTCTCACTTGACTTTAGGACTGAGGTGAGGCAGGAACGGTCTGGTTTCCCACCGACTGTAGGACTGAGGAGAGGCAGGAACAGTCTGATGTCTCACTAGCTGTAGGACTGAGGAGAGGCAGGAACAGTCTGATGTCTCACCAACTGTAGGACTGAGGAGAGGCAGGAAAGGTCATGTGTCTCGACTACTGTATGACTGAAGTGAGGCAGGAACGGTCCTGCATCTCGACGAATGTAGGACTAAGAAGAGGCAGGATTAGTCTTGTGTCTTGCTGACTGTAGGACTAAAGTGAGGCAGGAACAGTCATGTGTCTCGACTGTACTACTTAAGAGAGGCAGGAAGGGTCATGTGTCCCGCCGACTGTAGGACTGAGGTGAGGCAGGAACGGTCATGTGTCTCACCGACTGTAGGACTGAGGAGAGGAAGGAACGGCCAGGTGTCTCGCCGACTGTAGGACTGAGGAGAGGCAGGAACAGTCTTGTGTCTTGCTGACTGTAGGACTGAAGTAAAGCAGGAACGGTCATGTTTCTTGACGAATGTAGGACTAAGGAGAGGCAGGAACAGTCTTGTGTCTTGCTGACTGTAGGACTAAAGTGAGGCAGGAAAGGTTATATCTCTCGACTGTAGGACTAAAGAGAGGCAGGAACAGTCATGTGATTTGCTGACTGTAGGACTGAGGTGAGGCAAGAACGGTCATGTGTGTCGACGACTGTAGGACTGAAGTGAGGCAGGAATGGTCATGTGTCTCGACAACTGTAGGACTAAAGTGAGGCAGGAAGGGTCATGTGATTTGCTGACTGTAGGACTGAAGTGAGACAGGAACACTCATGTGTCTCGTCGACTGTAGGACTGAGGAGAGGCAGGAACAGTCTGATGTCTCACCAACTGTAGGACTGAGGAGAGCAGAAATGGTCAGGTGTCTCGCCGACTGTAGGACTGTGGAGAGGCAGGAACAATCAGGTGTCTCGCCGCCTGTATTACTGAGGAGAGGCAGGAACGGTCATGTGTCTCGCCGACTGTAGGACTGAGGTGAGGCAGGAACGGTCAGGTGTCTCTTTGACTGTAGGATTGTGGTGAGGCAGGCACAGTCATGTGTCTCGCCGACTGTAGAACTGATGTAAGGCAGGAACGGTCATGTGTTGTGAATGGGTTTGAGATGAGTTCTGAGCAGAGGCTCCCTCTGGTGGTTACAAGCGGTGCTAGTGAGGATTGTGAGGACTGGGGATCAGGTGTTACTGACTGGTCTTATATAAGGGAGTCATTTTCCCATCAGGGTTGCCGGTGATCAATTGTTCTGGTCTGAATCCTTCATTCCAGTTTCCCTTGTAGCCTGCTGTGTCGTGTCTGCATCTCCTGCTTACAGATAAGACTTTTGCTTCTTTTGTGTTTTTGCTGTGTTTTTTGCATTTTGTCCTGCACTTCTTTGGGGGCCTTCAGGGTCCCCTCCGGGGGCTTCTGCCCTCTCAGTTTAGTTCAGCCACTGAGTTTTGTTCTTTTGCTTTTTCCAGTTTTTTCAGTGGCTGCTGTTTTGATTTTGTTACACCAGAGAACTAATTTAGGTGGTAGAGGTCGTGTGATCTCAGGTGATTTTGAAATTAGTAGAGTTGGTGCTTTTCAGGGTTTTCTGGGATTGCAGTAAGTACCCTTCCTATCCTTTTCTATTTAGATAGTTTGGGCCCCAGCATTTGCTCATACTATTTTCTTTCTGTGTCAGTATTTCCTCTTGTCTAACCGCCATTACATGTTTGGGGGCTTTCTGTTATCTTTGGGGTTCTGCTCCGGGGTAGATAGCTTTCCTATTTCTATCTTTAGGTGTAGTTAGTTTCTCAGGCTGTGACGAGGCGTCTAGGACCAACGTAGGAACGCTCCATGGCTGCCTCTAGTTGTGGTGGTTAGTCAGGGTACTGCAATCTCATAGATTCCAACTGCTCTGGTGTATTGCCTTTTTTACCTGCACTCCTCAGCTACCGAAACATAACAGTATCACCGGCCAAAAAATTGAAAATTGTATGGTACTCACAGAAGGGAAAAAAAATATTGTGAAAGAAAAAAGGTTGTCAGAGTTGTCAGAGATATTTTTCTGTTTGTTGCATTCTTTTTTTTTTTTTTCCTCTGTATCTCTGGGTGCTGGGGAGGATCTTTTCTCCCAATGGAGTTTGCACAGTTGTCTGGCCGTGTGGATCAGCTTGCCACTGAGGTTCAGAGTATTGCTGCATATCTTGCTAGGTTGCCTGTTGTGGAACCTAGGATCCCCATGCCAGATTTGTTTTTAGGGGATCGAGCTAAGTTTCAGAATTTCAAAAATAATTGTAAATTGTTTTTTGCCTTAAAATCTAAGTCCTCAGGAAACGCAGCGCAGCAGGTTCAAATTATCATCTCTCTCCTGCGCGGCGATCCTCAGGATTGGGCTTTTTCCCTGATACCTGGGGATCCTGTTTTGAGTGATGTTGATGCGTTTTTTCAGGCTTTGGGGTTATTGTACGATGAGCCTAATGTCACTGATCAAGCTGAAAAAACCTTGTTGGCATTAAATCAGGGGCTTGATGACGCTGAGTTATACTGTCAGAGATTCCGTAGGTGGGCAGTCCTGACCAAATGGAATGACGACGCTTTGGCGGCCCTTTTCCGGAAGGGTCTGTCAGATAATGTAAAGGATGTTATGGTGGGATTCCCTGTCCCCTCTGGTCTCAATGATTCTATGTCATTAGCGATTCAAATTGACAGACGTTTGCGTGAGCGGAGAAGTATGCGTGGAATGGTGTTGCCTTGTGAACCAGCTTCTTGAACCCATGCAGTGTGATAGAGTGGTGTCTGGGGCACAGCGTCATGAGTTTCGAAAGCGCAATGGGTTATGTTTCTACTGTGGTGATGCCTCTCATGCTATTTCAGTCTGCCCTAAGCGGGGAAGACGTTTTGCACGCTCAGTTGTCTTGGGTAGTGTTCAGACTAAGTTTTTATTAACTGTCACTCTGATATGCTCTCTGTCCTCATTTTCTGCTCAGGCTTTCGTTGATTCTGGAGCAGCTATTAACCTGATGGATTATGATTTTGCTAAACGTTGTGGGTTTCCCTTGATACCCCTACAGAAGTCTATTCCCCTACTGGGGATCGATTCTACCCCTTTGGCTGAGAATAAACCCCAGTTTTCTACTCAGGTGATAATGAGGGTTGAACCTGATCACCAGGAGTGCTGCAAATTTTTGGTTCTGTATAATCTGCATGACATTATCGTGCTGGGTTTCCCTTGGTTACAGTCTCATAATCCTGTTTTGGATTGGAAATCTGTGTCTGTAACCAGTTGGGGCTGCCAATGTGTTAATACCAACACTCCTGTTTTTTCTGCCTCCCCCAGGCTTAGGATGTTCCTGACTTTTTGTTTGATTTTTCTGATGTGTTTAGCGAAAGTAAATCTGCATCCTTGCCTCCCCATATGAGCTATGACTGCGCTATTGAATTAGTGCCAGGTAGTAAATTCCCTAAAGGTCGCCTTTTTAACTTGTCTGTACCTGAACATGACGCTATGCGGTCTTATATCAAGGAATCATTGGAGAAGGGTCATATCAGACCATCCTCTTCACCCTTAGGTGCCGGTTTTTTCTTTGTGGCCAAAAAGATGGTTCATTAAGGCCGTGTATTGATTATCGTCTCTTGAACAATATTACTGTGAAATATCAATACCCGTTACCCTTGATTTCTGACCTGTTTTCCAGGGTGAAAAACGCTACTTGGTTTACCAAGCTTGACCTCAGGGGGGCGTATAACCTTATTCGCATTAAGCACGGGGATGAATGGAAGACGGCATTCAATACCCCTGAAGGGCATTTTGAGTACCTAGTGATGCCCTTTGGGCTCACTAATGCTCCTTCCGTCTTCCAGTCCTTCATGAATGACATTTTCAGGGATTTTGTGGACAAATTTCTGATTGTTTATTTGGATGATATCTTGATTTTTTCTAATGACTGGGACTCTCATGTGAAACATGTTCGAACTGTATTCCAGATTTTGAGAGAGAATGCTCTGTATGTGAAGGGATCAAAGTGTCTTTTTGGCGTACAGAGGATCTCATTTCTGGGATTCATTTTGTCCCCATCTGTTATTCAAATGGACCCGGTCAAGGTTCGGGCCATCTGTGATTGGGTCCAACCTACTTCATTAAAAGCTCTTCAGAGATTTTTGGGTTTTGCCAATTTTTATCGTAAATTTATTGGTAATTTCTCGGTTATTGTTAAACCATTAACTGATTTGACCAGAAAGGGTTCTGATGTGGTGAATTGGCCTCCTGAGGCAGTCTCTGCATTTCAGGAACTTAAGCAGAGATTCACTTCTGCTCCTGTTCTACGGCAGCCTGATGTTTCTCTGCCATTTCAGGTGGAGGTTGATGCCTCTGAAATTGGGGCAGGTGCCGTTTTGTCCCAAAAAGATCCAGAGACCTCTAAAAGTAACCCTTGTGCCTTTTTCTCTCGAAAATTTTCTCCTACTGAACGTAATTATGACGTAGGTAATCGGGAGTTATTGGCCATGAAGTGGGCTTTTGAAGAGTGGAGACATTGGCTGGAGGGAGCCAAACATCAGGTGGTGGTCCTTACGGACCATAAGAATCTGGTCTATCTGGAATCTGCCAAGCGACTCAATCCTAGACAGGCCAGGTGGGTCTTGTTTTTCACACGTTTTAATTTTGTGGTTTCCTTTCTTCCTGGCACTAAGAATGTTAAGGCGGATGCCCTCTCGAGGAGTTTCCTTGCGGACTCTCCTGAGTTATCTGATCCTTCTGTTATTTTGAAAGAGGGTGTAGTTCTTTCCGCCATCTCGCCCAATTTGAGACTTGCTCTGGAGGGGTGTCAGGAGGATAGGCCCGAGCGCTGCCCTGTTGGAAAATTGTTTGTCCCGGACCAATGGAAAAAGAGTGTGATGTCTGAGATTCATTGTTCCGCATTGGCTGGGCATCCCGGAATTTTTGGTACCAGAGACTTGGTTAGCCGGTCCTTTTGGTGGCCTACCTTGTCTTGTGATGTCAGGGAATTTGTGCAGTCCTGCGGGACTTGCTCTCGCTCCAAGCCTTGCTCTCGCTCTAGTGGTTTGTTGATGCCATTGCCTGTGCCCAAGAGACCATGGACCCATATCTCTATGGATTTCATTTCCGATCTTCCTGTTTCTCAGAGAATGACCACCATCTGGGTAATTTGTGATAGGTTTTCCAAAATGATACATCTTGTGCCATTACCTAAGTTGCCTTCCTCCTCTGAATTGGTGCCGTTGTTCCTTCAGCACGTGGTTCGTTTACACGGCATTCCTGAGAACATTGTGTCTGACAGAGGAGTCCAGTTTGTTTCCAGATTTTGGAGGACTTTTTGTTCTAAACTGGGTGTTCAATTGTCTTTCTCCTCGGCATTTCATCCTCAGACCAATGGTCAAACTGAGAGAACAAACCAGACATTGGAGACTTATCTAAGATGCTTTGTGTCTGCTGATCAGGATGACTGGGTCTCTTTTTTGCCTTTGGCTGAGTTTGCTCTTAATAATAGGGCTAGCTCTGCCACTTTGATGTCTCGTTTTTCTGTAATTCTGGGTTTCACCCTCGATTTTCTTCAGGACAGACGGAGGCTTCTGTCTGTCCAGGTGTTGACTCTGTTGTGGAGCGTATGCAGCAGATTTGGGACCAGGTAGTGGAGAGGTTGTCCCTCTCTCAGGAGAAGGCCCAGCGGTTTGC
The DNA here is from genome assembly GCA_033576555.1 of Oophaga sylvatica. NCBI lineage: Eukaryota > Metazoa > Chordata > Amphibia > Anura > Dendrobatidae > Oophaga > Oophaga sylvatica. The sequence continues at coordinate 26,253 of JARQOD010008465.1, forward strand.
TAACCGGCATAGGACTGATGGTCCTCGGTTTAAAGTGGGGGACTTGGTCTGGTTGTCCTCAAAGAATATTCCTATGAGAGTAGCATCTCCTAAATTTAAGCCTAGGTTCATTGGACCTTATAAGATCATGGAGATTATTAATCCTGTTTCTTTTCGTTTGCTTCTTCCAGGGACATTTAAGATCCATAACGTGTTCCACAAGTCCTTGTTGAAGAGGTTTGTTGAGCCAGTGGTTCCTGCTGCTGTGCCTCCTGACCCTGTTTTGGTTGAGGGCAATCTGGAGTATGTGGTTGAGAAAATATTGGATTCTCGTTTTTCTAGACGGAAACTCCAGTATTTGGTTAAATGGAGAGGTTATGGTCAGGAAGACAATTCTTGGGTGTTTGCTTCGGACATCCATGCTAGGAGACTTATCCGTGCGTATCATAGAACTCATCCTGACCGACCTGGTTGCTCAAATGAGGGTTCGGTGACCCCTCCTCAAGGGGGGGGTACTGTTGTGAATGGGTTTGAGATGAGTTCTGAGCAGAGGCTCCCTCTGGTGGTTACAAGCGGTGCTAGTGAGGATTGTGAGGACTGGGGATCAGGTGTTACTGACTGGTCTTATATAAGGGAGTCATTTTCCCATCAGGGTTGCCGGTGATCAATTGTTCTGGTCTGAATCCTTCATTCCAGTTTCCCTTGTAGCCTGCTGTGTCGTGTCTGCATCTCCTGCTTACAGATAAGACTTTTGCTTCTTTTGTGTTTTTGCTGTGTTTTTTGCATTTTGTCCTGCACTTCTTTGGGGGCCTTCAGGGTCCCCTCCGGGGGCTTCTGCCCTCTCAGTTTAGTTCAGCCACTGAGTTTTGTTCTTTTGCTTTTTCCAGTTTTTTCAGTGGCTGCTGTTTTGATTTTGTTACACCAGAGAACTAATTTAGGTGGTAGAGGTCGTGTGATCTCAGGTGATTTTGAAATTAGTAGAGTTGGTGCTTTTCAGGGTTTTCTGGGATTGCAGTAAGTACCCTTCCTATCCTTTTCTATTTAGATAGTTTGGGCCCCAGCATTTGCTCATACTATTTTCTTTCTGTGTCAGTATTTCCTCTTGTCTAACCGCCATTACATGTTTGGGGGCTTTCTGTTATCTTTGGGGTTCTGCTCCGGGGCAGATAGCTTTCCTATTTCTATCTTTAGGTGTAGTTAGTTTCTCAGGCTGTGACGAGGCGTCTAGGACCAACGTAGGAACGCTCCACGGCTGCCTCTAGTTGTGGTGGTTAGTCAGGGTACTGCAATCTCATAGATTCCAACTGCTCTGGTGTATTGCCTTTTTTACCTGCACTCCTCAGCTACCGAAACATAACAGTCATGTGTCTCAACAACTGTAAGACTGAGGTGAGGCAGGAACGGTCATGTGTCTCGACGAATGTAGGACAGAAGAGAGGCAGGAATGGTCAGGCGTCTCGACGACTGTAGGACAGAGGAGAGGCAGGAATGGTCATGTTTCTCAACGACTGTAGGACTGAGGTGAGGCAGAAACCGTCACATGTCTCACCGACTGTAGGACTGAGGAGAGGCAGGAATGGTCAGGTGTCTCGCCGACTGTAGGATTTAGGTGATGCAGGAACGGTCATGTGTCTCACCGACTGTAGGACTGTGGTGAGGCAGGCACGGTCATGTGTCTCGCCGACTGTAGGCCTGATGTGAGGCAGGAACGGTCATGTGTCTCAACGACTGTAGGACTGAGGTGAGGCAGGAACGATCATGTGTCTCGACGACTGTAGGACAGAGGAGAGGCAGGAACGGTCATGTTTCTCAACGACTGTAGAACTGAGGTGAGGCAAGGAACGGTCATGTGTCTCGACGACTGTAGGACAGAGGAGAGGCAGGAACTGTCATGTGTCTCGACGACTGTAGGACAGAGGAGAGGCAGGAATGGTCATGTGTCTCGCCGACTGTAGGACTGACGTGAGGAAGGAACGGTCATGTGTCTCTCTGACTGTAGGACTGTGGTGAGGCAGGCATGGTCGTGTCTCGCCGACTGTAGGACTGATGTGAGGCAGGAACGGTCATGTGTCTCGACGACTGTAGGACAGAGGAGAGGCAGGAATGGTCAGGTGTCTCAACGACTGTAGGACTGAGGTGAGGCAGGAACGGTCATGTGTCTCGACGACTGTAGGACAGAGGGAGGCAGGAACGGTCATGTTTCTCAACGACTGTAGAACTGAGGTGAGGCAGGAACAGTCATGTGTCTCGACGACTGTAGGACTGAGGTGAGGCAGGCACGGTCGTGTCTCGCCAACTATAGAACTGATGTGAGGCAGGAACGGTCATGTGTCTCGACGACTGTAGGATTGAGGTGAGGCAGGAACGGTCATGTGTCTCTGACTGTAGGACTGTGGTGAGGCAGGCACGGTAGTGTCTCGCCAACTATGGGACTGATGTGAGGCAGGAACGGTCATGTGTCTCGACGACTGTAGGACAGAGGAGAGGCAGGAATGGTCAGGTGTCTCAACGACTGTAGGACTGAGGTGAGGCAGGAACGGTCATGTGTCTCGACGACTGTAGGACAGAGGAGAGGCAGGAACGGTCATGTTTCTCAACGACTGTAGAACTGAGGTGAGGCAGGAACAGTCATGTGTCTCGACGACTGTAGGACTGAGGTGAGGCAGGCACGGTCGTGTTCTGCCAACTATAGAACTGATGTGAGGCAGGAACGGTCATGTGTCTCGACGACTGTTAGGACAGAGGAGAGGCAGGAATGGTCAGGTGTCTCGACGACTATAGGACTGAGGAGAGGCAGGAAAGCTCATGTTTCTCAACGACTGTAGGACTGAGGAGAGGCAGGAACAAACAGGTGTCTCGCTGCCTGTATTACTGAGGAGAGGCAGGAACGGTCATGTGTCTCACCGACTGTAGGACTGAGGTGAGGCAGGAACCGTCAATGTCTCACCCACTGTAGGACTGAGGAGAGGTAGGAATGGTCAGGTGTCTCGCCGACTGTAGGATTTAGGTGATGTAGGAACGGTCATGTCTCACCGACTGTAGGACTGTGGTGAGGCAGGCACGGTCATGTGTCTCGCCGACTGTAGGCCTGATGTGAGGCAGGAACGGTCGTGTGTCTCAACGACTGTAGGACTGAGGTGAGGCAGGAACGGTCATGTGTCTCGACGACTGTAGGACAGAGGAGAGGCAGGAACGGTCATGTTTCTCAACGACTGTAGAACTGAGGTGAGGCAGGAACAGTCATGTGTCTCGACGACTGTAGGACTGAGGTGAGGCAGGAACGGTCATGTGTCTCGACGACTGTAGGACAGAGGAGAGGCAGGAACGGTCATGTGTCTCGACGACTGTAGGACAGAGGAGAGGCAGGAATGGTCATGTGTCTCGCCGACTGTAGGACTGAGGTGAGAAATGAATGGTCATGTGTCTCTCTGACTGTAGGACTGTGGTGAGGCAGGCATGGTCGTGTCTCGCGACTGTAGGACTGATGTGAGGCAGGAACGGTCATGTGTCTCAACGACTGTAGGACTGAGGTGAGGCAGGAACGGTCATGTGTCTCGACGACTGTAGGACAGAGGAGAGGCAGGAACGGTCATGTTTCTCAACGACTGTAGAACTGAGGTGAGGCAGAGGAACGGTCATGTGTCTCGACGACTGTAGGACAGAGGAGAGGCAGGAACTGTCATGTGTCTCGACGACTGTAGGACAGAGGAGAGGCAGGAATGGTCAGTGTCTCGCCGACTGTAGGACTGACGTGAGGAAGGAACGGTCATGTGTCTCTCTGACTGTAGGACTGTGGTGAGGCAGGCATGGTCGTGTCTCGCCGACTGTAGGACTGATGTGAGGCAGGAACGGTCATGTGTCTCGACGACTGTAGGACAGAGGAGAGGCAGGAATGGTCAGGTGTCTCAACGACTGTAGGACTGAGGTGAGGCAGGAACGGTCATGTGTCTCGACGACTGTAGGACAGAGGAGAGGCAGGAATGGTCATGTTTCTCAACGACTGTAGAACTGAGGTGAGGCAGGAACAGTCATGTGTCTCGACGACTGTAGGACTGAGGTGAGGCAGGCACGGTCGTGTCTCGCCAACTATAGAACTGATGTGAGGCAGGAACGGTCATGTGTCTCGACGACTGTAGGATTGAGGTGAGGCAGGAACGGTCATGTGTCTCTGACTGTAGGACTGTGGTGAGGCAGGCACGGTAGTGTCTCGCCAACTATGGGACTGATGTGAGGCAGGAACGGTCATGTGTCTCGACGACTGTAGGACAGAGGAGAGGCAGGAATGGTCAGGTGTCTCAACGACTGTAGGACTGAGGTGAGGCAGGAACGGTCATGTGTCTCGACGACTGTAGGACAGAGGAGAGGCAGGAACGGTCATGTTTCTCAACGACTGTAGAACTGAGGTGAGGCAGGAACAGTCATGTGTCTCGACGACTGTAGGACTGAGGTGAGGCAGGCACGGTCGTGTCTCGCCAACTATAGAACTGATGTGAGGCAGGAACGGTCATGTGTCTCGACGACTGTAGGACAGAGGAGAGGCAGGAATGGTCAGGTGTCTCGACGACTATAGGACTGAGGAGAGGCAGGAAAGCTCATGTTTCTCAACGACTGTAGGACTGAGGAGAGGCAGGAACAATCAGGTGTCTCGCTGCCTGTATTACTGAGGAGAGGCAGGAACGGTCATGTGTCTCACGACTGTAGGACTGAGGTGAGGCAGGAACCGTCACATGTCTCACCGACTGTAGGACTGAGGAGAGGTAGGAATGGTCAGGTGTCTCGCCGACTGTAGGATTTAGGTGATGTAGGAACGGTCATGTCTCACCGACTGTAGGACTGTGGTGAGGCAGGCACGGTCATGTGTCTCGCCGACTGTAGGCCTGATGTGAGGCAGGAACGGTCGTGTGTCTCAACGACTGTAGGACTGAGGTGAGGCAGGAACGGTCATGTGTCTCGACGACTGTAGGACAGAGGAGAGGCAGGAACGGTCATGTTTCTCAACGACTGTAGAACTGAGGTGAGGCAGGAACAGTCATGTGTCTCGACGACTGTAGGACTGAGGTGAGGCAGGAACGGTCATGTGTCTCGACGACTGTAGGACAGAGGAGAGGCAGGAACGGTCATGTGTCTCGACGACTGTAGGACAGAGGAGAGGCAGGAATGGTCATGTGTCTCGCCGACTGTAGGACTGAGGTGAGAAATGAATGGTCATGTGTCTCTCTGACTGTAGGACTGTGGTGAGGCAGGCATGGTCGTGTCTCGCCGACTGTAGGACTGATGTGAGGCAGGAACGGTCATGTGTCTCGACGACTGTAGGACAGAGGAGAGGCAGGAATGGTCAGGTGTCTCGACGACTGTAGGACTGAGGTGAGGCAGGAACGGTCATGTGTCTCTCTGACTGTAGGACTGTGGTGAGGCAGGCACGGTCATGTCTCGCCAACTATAGGACTGATGTGAGGCAGGAACGGTCATGTGTCTCGACGACTGTAGGACAGAGGAGAGGCAGGAATGGTCAGGTGTCTCAACGACTGTAGGACTGAGGTGAGGCAGGAACGGTCATGAGTCTCGACGACTGTAGGATAGAGGAGAGGCAGGAACGGTCATGTTTCTCAATGACTGTAGAACTGAGGTGAGGCAGGAACAGTCATATGTCTCGACGACTGTAGGACTGAGGTGAGGCAGGCACGGTCGTGTCTCGCCAACTATAGGACTGATGTGAGGCAGGAACGGTAATGTGTCTCGACGACTGTAGGACAGAGGAGAGGCAGGAATGGTCAGGTGTCTCGACGACTATAGGACTGAGGAGAGGCAGGAAAGGTCATGTTTCTCAACGACTGTAGGACTGAGGAGAGGCAGGAACAATCAGGTGTCTCGCTGCCTGTATTACTGAGGAGAGGCAGGAACGGTCATGTGTCTCACCGACTGTAGGACTGAGGTGAGGCAGGAACGGTCAGGTGTCTCTCTGACTATAGGATTGTGGTGAGGCAGGAAGGGTCATGTGATTTGCTGACTGTAGGACTGAAGTGAAATAGGAACACTCATGTGTCTCGTCGACTGTAGGACTGAGGTGAGGCAGGAACGGTCACGTTTCTTGCCGACTGTAGGACTGAGATGAGGCAGGAATGGTCATGTGTCTTGCCGACTGTAGGACTGAGGTGAGGCAGGAACGGTCTGGTTTCCCACCGACTGTAGGACTGAGGAGAGGCAGGAACAGTCTGATGTCTCACCAACTGTAGGACTGAGGAGAGGCAGAAATGGTCAGGTGTCTCGCCGACTGTAGGACTGTGGAGAGGCAGGAACAATCAGGTGTCTCGCCGCCTGTATTACTGAGGAGAGGCAGGAACGGTCATGTGTCTCGCCGACTGTAGGACTGAGGTGAGGCAGGAACGGTCAGGTGTCTCGCCGACTGTAGGACTGAGGTGAGGCAGGCACGGTCATGTGTCTCGCCGACTGTAGAACTGATGTAAGGCAGGAACGGTCATGTGTCTCAACGACTGTAAGACTGAGGTGAGGCAGGAACGGTCATGTGTCTCGACGAATGTAGGATAGAGGAGAGGCAGGAATGGTCAGGCGTCTCGACGACTGTAGGACTGAGGAGAGGCAGGAATGGTCATGTTTCTCAACGACTGTAGGACTGAGGTGAGGCAGGAACCATCACATGTCTCACCGACTGTAGGACTGTGGTGAGGCAGGCACGGTCGTGTCTCGCCAACTATGGGACTGATGTGAGGCAGGAACGGTCATGTGTCTCGACGACTGTAGGACAGAGGAGAGGCAGGAATGGTCAGGTGTCTCAACGACTGTAGGACTGAGGTGAGGCAGGAACGGTCATGTGTCTCGACGACTGTAGGACAGAGGAGAGGCAGGAATGGTCAGGTGTCTCAACGACTGTAGAACTGAGGTGAGGCAGGAACAGTCATGTGTCTCGACGACTATGACTGAGGTGAGGCAGGCACGGTCGTGTCTCGCCAACTATAGGACTGATGTGAGGCAGGAACGGTCATGTGTCTCGACGACTGTAGGACAGAGGAGAGGCAGGAATGGTCAGGTGTCTCGACGACTATAGGACTGAGGAGAGGCAGGAAAGCTCATGTTTCTCAACGACTGTAGGACTGAGGAGAGGCAGGAACAATCAGGTGTCTCGCTGCCTGTATTACTGAGGAGAGGCAGGAACGGTCATGTGTCTCACCGACTGTAGGACTGAGGTGAGGCAGGAACCGTCACATGTCTCACCGACTGTAGGACTGAGGAGAGGCAGGAATGGTCTGGTGTCTCGCCGACTGTAGGATTTAGGTGATGCAGGAACGGTCATGTGTCTCACCGACTGTAGGACTGTGGTGAGGCAGCCACGGTCATGTGTCTCGCCGACTGTAGGCCTGATGTGAGGCAGGAACGGTCATGTGTCTCAACGACTGTAGGACTGAGGTGAGGCAGGAACGGTCATGTGTCTCGACGACTGTAGGACAGAGGAGAGGCAGGAACGGTCATGTTTCGCAACGACTGTAGAACTGAGGTGAGGCAGGAACAGTCATGTGTCTCGACGACTGTAGGACTGAGGTGAGGCAGGAACGGTCATGTGTCTCGACGACTGTAGGACAGAGGAGAGGCAGGAACGGTCATGTGTCTCGACGACTGTAGGACAGAGGAGAGGCAGGAATGGTCATGTGTCTCGCCGACTGTAGGATTTAGGTGATGTAGGAACGGTCATGTGTCTCACCCACTGTAGGACTGTGGTGAGGCAGGCACGGTCATGTGTCTCGCCGACTGTAGGCCTGATGTGAGGCAGGAACGGTCATGTGTCTCAACGACTGTAGGACTGAGGTGAGGCAGGAACGGTCATGTGTCTCGACGACTGTAGGACAGAGGAGAGGCAGGAACGGTCATGTTTCTCAACGACTGTAGAACTGAGGTGAGACAGGAACAGTCATGTGTCTCGACGACTGTAGGACTGAGGTGAGGCAGGAACGGTCATGTGTCTCGACGACTGTAGGACAGAGGAGAGGCAGGAACGGTCATGTGTCTCGACGACTGTAGGACAGAGGAGAGGCAAGAATGGTCATGTGTGATGACATCTACTACATTTAGCAGCTTGTGTATGGCTGCGCTTCCCTTCGCCCCTCCCAGCATAAGTAAGGCTCAGTGTAACCTGAGCCACCAGTGCTGGAGTTTTCCCGCCTCACCGTAGGGGGTCTCCATTGTCTTCACATGTGCTGTCCATCCATGGCAGCCATTATGAGGATTCATTCTTTTCGCTTCTAACACGGTGGGAAGTTGCGTCAAAAACACGAGAGTCACTGTTTTGAACCATGCGCAGACGGGCATCGTTCCCGTGGTACTGGTGAACCCGTAACTCCCACAGAACCCGAGAAATGGAATTCTCGGATCCCCCATGAACTATTTCCTCCAAGTTTGGGCTCATTGGAACCGTCATTTTAAAGTAAGCTCATTGATAGGTCTGCCACTCTTCTGCGAGGTTCACAGGATGAAATATGCTCCTGATAATCTTCCAGAGCTTAAACCATGACTTTTAGCCTGGGGAGGTGGCCAGAAAAAACCATCCCCTTTTGTGAGGTCAGCAGCCCACAGGTATAAGTCTTGTGGTGAGCCCCCTTGGCAGTCCATGCTGTGATGTCCTGACTAAAGGCTGGGTCTCACATAACGATACACCAGCGATCCCGACAACGATATGCACTTGTCAGGATCGCTGGTGTATCGCTACATGATCGCTGCTGAGCTGCCAAACAGGCAGCTTAGGCAGCGATCTGGGACAGCGACACTGCGGGTAACATCGCTTAGTTACCCGCAGTGTACCTTGGATACCAGCGCCCTGATGCAGGGAGCTGGTATCCAAGGTACACAGCGGGTTTCCAAGCGCTGCGCGGTGCCTGGAAACCCGCTGTGTACCTTGGATACCAGCTCCCTGCATCAGGGCGCTGGTATCCAAGGTACACAGCGGGTTTCTAGGCACAGCCCCGCGCCTGGAAACCGCTGTGTACCTTGGTTACCAGCGGATCGCTGGTCTCCCTCCTGTCACACGCAGCGATGCGTGCCTGTCAGCGGGAAACCAGCGATCAAAAAAAGGTCCTGACATTTCAGCGACGATCAGCGATACCCAGCAGGGGGGCTGATCGTCGCTGAATGTCACACACAGCGATATCGCTGGTGAGCTCGCTGCTGCGTCACAAAACTAGTGACTCAGCAGCA